>JAAEAF010014695.1:0-34856 GCA_011037195.1 Triatoma infestans | reverse complement strand
AATGAAGCAGGCTACCACGGAAAATGTCTCTGATGAATATGGATATGCTTTGAAGTAGTAATTTCCAACAGAGACGATGGAACAAATAGTTTAGAACCGATTTTTTTTGGAATTCAATAACTTCTTATGTAGATAAATATTATAGAGGTGATAAAACTACGCAGTTTATTGAAGTAGTACTTTTGGAGGAAATTATTGTACTAATTTTCCCTCAGAAATCCCTCAAAAATCAGTTTTTTTTTGAAAAATATTTCAAATAAAAGTGATAGGTATTTATGTATGTCGATAGATTACGAAGTGTAAAGAGAATCGTTGGAGCCCAGAAAATCTCTGACAAACTGAAAAAAAAAACAAACAAAATCAATAAAGCCCCACACTTCCGGTTTATTGGATTTTGTCCCCAAAAAATTCATGTCAATTACGGTGGTAGAACCAAAATGGAATACCAAGTTATTAGCTTCCTACGATTTTTCGTTTTTGAGATATTTTGTTTATCACGAACACACATATACACACATATCATCATGCAGACCATTCACTAAAAACATTGTTTTCGAACTCAGTGGGACCGGACCTCAAAACATGTATTTCTGGTAAAGACTCAATTTCGAAAATTCAACCCGAACGCAATACTTCCTCTTACATAATAAGCAGTAAGAGAAAGTAAAAATATATACATATATTTTTATAAAGTAAAAAAAAAAAAAAAAAAAAAAATCTGGTGTGAAACCACCATCACACAAACGTTAGTATTACTCCAGTTTTCAAAATTGTAATTGACAAATTTTATAGTTTGTATATCAAATTTGATGAAATTCGTTAAAAGTTCGTCGAAAACTGAAAAAAAAGAAAGTCCAGTAAAAGCTCACTTCCGGTTTACTAATTTTCTTAAAACTCGGAATTTTGGCCATCTATTTATTTCTAGTTAATTTTGTTTGGATGGTAGAATTGTATGATCATCTATGATAACAGTTTTAAACCTAACCTCACCTCTCCACTAAAAGTGCCCTTAAATGAATTTTTCCAGAGAAATGTTTTAAATAAAAGTTGTAGATCTTTGTATGTGTAGTTGATATACCAAGTTTAAAAAAAATCGTTGGAGCCATTTGGAGACAAAAAAAAAAATTGTAAAGAAGTCGCCAAAAACAAAACATTTAGTAGTAAAGTGGTACTTCCGGTTGAGGAATTTTGACGCTGGACTGACTGTAAGATTCCCTGGGATACCTAACGGAGATTCAAAGTTTGAACTTTACGGTTTTTCGTTGGAGACTATGCTGTAACATACATACCACACACCAAACCACCACCACACACACACACACACACACACACACACACACAGACCATTTGCTAAAAACCACTTTTTTAGACTCAGGGGATATTTGCGGTGAAAACTCTATATCGAAAATTTGACACGATAACAATACTTCCTCTTACTAGGAGTAAGAGAAAGTAATATATGACATATATACAACCAACAAGTGTGAATGTACAGAAACATTACGTTGAAGTGAACTTTCTATACAAACTTGGTGAATTTGCACTGACGATGGATGAAAATCCGAAACCGGTCAAGAACAATATAAATATGCATGCTACGACGGATAAAATACCAAAAGTAAAAATGTGTGTAACAATTTTTTTTACCATTCCATTAATATCCATTAAATATCTTCCTAGATTATAAATTTGAAGAGAAGCGGTTAATTGGATGGGCGACTTTAAAGACTAGGTTTTAGAGTTCTTACTTTCTCTTCCAGATATGGTGCTTGTTTGAAACTCTTCACCATAACTGAAAAACGGAAAATCCCAGATCAAACTTGTTATTTCGCTGTTTCGCCCGAAATTAAAGTTTTGGCCAAAATCATTCAACCGGGAAGTATCAGTTTATTGAGTTTTTTTTTTTCAGTTTTTTTGCGATTTTCTTGAAGATAGCTTCAACGATTCTCTTTAAATTCAAATACTAACTACTTATTATATACAAAGTGCTACAAGATTTATTTAAAACATTTCTTTGGGAAAATTCATTTAAGAGGGCTTTTGGGGGAATGTGTGATATTGTTTTCCACTAAAGTACTATTTTAGTATTTTATACGATTCTATCATCTATATTAGATTAGACTGATTGACACAAGGATAGGGCGACCCCCCCTATTCCACTGTGACTTATGAGGTCTATGGTGGATCCCCTAAGATTTATAGCACATCCTTCAGCTTCGCCCTCTTATTCAGGCCCAGCAAAGCTGAGAGTGGCTCCGTCATGATGATCGTGGCTTCGGGAATGCTTGCTGAAGAAACCTTGTCCTCGTTAGGCCGGCACACTCACAAAGGATGTGTACCGGGTTTTCCTCCTGGACCCTGCAGAATCGGCATAACGGGTTGTCTGCGTTTTTTGTGCATGAGCTTATTCAGCCTACAATGTTCTGTTAATAAAACACTATTAGCCTTAGGTCCCTTCGGCTATGACTCAGTACGCCCCTGGTAAATTTACGCAGTCTCTTAGTGAAGAGTTCAGCCTGCCCTCTGCCTTGGTGTTCTCTCCTACCATTGCAGACGCTGTTCTTCTCTCCAGCCTTTGATAGAAGTTTGCATTAGGCTCTTTGGACACCCCGCAGAAGGGCTCGGGGGCTATAAAGATATCCTTCGAACCCTCCGTCGCTAGGGCATCTGCCTACTCGTTGCCCAGAAACTCTGCATATCCCGGCACCCAGGCGATTGTCAACTTATTCCCAACACCTACCTCGGTTAGTGCAGTTAGGCTGTCCCCAACCTAACCACCATCTATATAATCTTAATCAGGATGAAATTTGTTGCCAAAAATTCCAAGTCTGAAGAAAATCGATTGACCGCAAATGCGGCTTCACTGAAAACGTCACACGCTTCCTCTCAAAGAAGTGGTTTTTATTGAGTTTAAATTTGCCCATTGAAGTAAACTAAATATTAATAAACACTATAAATTGTAAGAAAATTATATCAATAATAATTATGTATTGCATACATAATAGTCGTAAGAGTGTTTCATATCACATTTCTCGGAATTTATTCAGACTTGGAATGTTTTAAACTTGAACTACTTTAAACTTGAATGCTAATTGCATATTATATAAAACTATCACGTTTATTTGAATCGTTTTTTTTCAGTAAAAATTCTTTTTATTTGAATTCTATGGGAGGAAACTGACAAGTAAAGTTTTCCCGTTTAAGTTGGACAAATTTTCCTCAGTAGAACACACCCATGTAGTAGTCTATAATGAATCACATTCAGTGTGTGGTATTTCCTAAAATCCAATTTGCGTAATATAAGGTTTACTAATAGTTATATTTTGTATGCAAAACCAATCTTTTAGTTTGAAGTGTATTCTTCAATAAGTGTGCTTATAAGTACAAAAAGGTAAAGTCGTGTCAATATGTTTAGGTTTAAAGAAATTTGTTGCTCCCAGCTTCAAAAAACAAACACAGCGCAACTGGTCTTTTTCAATCCCCTGGCCATATCTACACGAAATATCAAATTTGAATTACTTGTGATTTGGGGGAGGGGGGATTTCTGCAAGATATAAAAGAATGTAAAGAAAGGAGAAGAGACGTACTACATCTAATCACAAATTCAACCAGACAAAATGTTAAAAATTAACTACAAAATATGTATAGTACAACAAAAATTAAGTTTTCTAACGACAATTGACCACAGCAACACAAAATAAGAGAAATACTTTCAAAAAGTTGTTTAAAAAGAATGTATGAAACCTAAAAGTTATTTTAATCATAAAAAATGATAATTCAATCAATATTAATAAACAATTAGGAAGGCATACAAAGTTTTATCTACAGGTTTTGGACTGCCACGGTTAAAACTGACAGGTAAACTGTTAGTTAGTGGTGATTTGTTTGCAAGTGTGAACCTGTAAGTTTTTTGCGAAGACTCTCAGTGTCAGTTTTCTGCTGTGGACTGTTACATTTTTTTTGGGAAAAATGAAACCTGTAGACTTATTTGCTGCTAAATAATTTTACCTCTCCTAGCTACTTTTTCACCCATTTTGATTTTTGCGATCCAACTGACTTAAAATATTAACATAAATCGCAGCCATGCAAATAGCCCGACGTCCTTTTCCGTCTATTATTTTGCATATTTCTTTTCATTTTCTGAACCCTACTTAAAAACTGCATTTAAACTTGACGAAAGATCACAGTTTTGAGAAACATACATTCCAAACTGGCAGACCAAATGCATTAACACATAGTTTTGACTATAGTTTCCAAAAACTAAGGTTTCAACTGTACGTAAGAAATGTGTGTTAGTATAGAATAGGTGGTTTGAATTGTGGTAGATTACACCTAAACATTTCTCTGTTCCAGACCAATCTGGCACTTTTAACTTCGTGTTTATGCCTTCCTAATCATTGGTAAAAAAATAAAATTTATTAAATTATTGCAGTGTTTTCCAAAATGTGGGCGCGCGGATTTATTGTGGGTCTTGTTCAGAAAGTGGATGCTACTTGTATCTTTGGCATTGTTTTGCTGAATATTTATTATTTACTTTCGTATTTCAATATTTGGTCTTTGCTCTTAAATCGTTCTGTTTCGTCTCCTTTATATCTAATATCTATGACTATTTTTCCCCTCTCTAAGTTTATATCTTACTTCCGTTAGGATATCCATTACATTTCATGGGTTTCACACAATTATTCAGAGAAGTTCCAGATAAACAAATTGTTGTTCGGTTCTTGCAGAGTAAAAACATTCTATACGCTTCAAGACTTTGTAATCAAGGGCACAAAATGACATTGACATTTAGTGATAAGGAGGAGTACTATTTGCTGGAAGAGACTTATTCGAGCGGCACATTATTTTGTTTCATCCTCTGTAGTGTTGTTTTTAGTTTGTTTGTGTATTGGATCTAAAATATAGAGAATTCCAACACAAATCAGGTGGCGTCCGCTTTCTGAAAAAGACCTATTATTGCGAGGTGGGGGCAGACAAATTAAACCCACAATATCATCTGAATATTGACGGGCAAATAAAAATGAAATAAATCAATGTGAATAAAAAAAAAATTCAAACGGTATCTGTCATATGACAGTTGCAACATGCATTGAATACGTTTTTGCGTCCCCACAACCTCCGCTATGAGAAAACGTTCGTTCACGTACGTTCACGGTTTTTACCAAATAGGTGCCTCCCAAAAAACGTATTATACGTTAAAAAAATTAATTATACATTTATCCAATAACTTGTCTTGCTATGTGGTGATTGCAAATTTTACATACAAAAAACGAATTCTTTATAGTAGGAAGTTTAAGCAAGTGAAAAATGCTTCGCGAAGAATGCTTCGCTTTCTCGACGCAAGACCCAGCTGCCACCTTGCTAGCGCAACTTCTTAACTAGTGACTAGACTCAATGATGCAGAAAGCCCTATCATCTAATTTTCACTGTTTATAAAAAAATTTAAAAACGGATCTAGGGCAAAATCATTGTACGTATATCAGACAATAATAGTCTTAAGCTCTATGCGAGTTATTCAGGTTACGAGGGCAACTAGTCAATTTGTACTTTAATATAATCGTACCGAAGAACAGAGTATGTGTACCCTGAGGAACTGGAAGGAGGCTGAGGATCCGTATCATTATGTAGGCAAGTGCCCTCTCTTATATAGGAGTGGTTACTAAAGAAAATATTGAATCTGGTAGAAATTATTGATATGGGCAAAATTGGTCAAAACTATATTATTTTCATATTTCTGCAGATAAATATTGACAGTGTTTAGTAAATGAATATAATACATAAAACTATGTAAATACCCGGAGGCAACTCTAACCTGACTATTTTTTTATAACCAAACTTTATATAGCTTTGAATGTTTATTGAGTATTTTTTTCATTTTTACATTTTCTTTTTGGTTATTTTGTAAAGTTTTCACACCTGTATAATGAAGAAGAAAAAGTTTTGTTACTAAAAGTTTTGCCCGCAAGGGGTATCTGTTGCATGCAGTTACTTGGGGAGTAGATTAGATTAGAAAGGTGGGGGGGAGCCTCATTCCACTGCGAGCTACAAGACGAGGTCAATTGTGGATCCTCTCAAATTATAGCACAACCCCCAGCTTTGCCCATCCTAATCAATCCTCCGTCATGAAGCTCATAGCTTCGGGATTGCCTATCCCCATTTGAAGAAACCTTATCCTCGCCAGGCCGGCGCACTCACAAAGGATGTGCGCCAGGGTTTCTTCCTCTGCCTTGCAGAATCGGCATCCCGCACTATCTGCAAGTTGTAGATGGTGCATGTGTCTGTTCAGCCTACAATGCCCTGTTAGTAGACCCACAATTGGCCTTATACCCTTCGGGTATGGCTCAGTAGATCTCTGGTAAATTTAGGCAAATGTCTCTTGATAAAGAGCTTTGCCTGCCTCTGTCCTAGCAGGAGTCTCCCACCAACGCAGATGCTGCTCTTCGATCCAACGATTGATAGAAGTTTGAATAAGGCTCCTGGACAAGCCGCAGAAGGGTTCGGGGCCTATAAAGGTATCGTTGGGGAGTAGCGACCCCACGGGTTACCATAGCTCAGTACTCCATGCACTTCGTCAGAACAGTACACAATACACTTAAACTACATATACTCTACACTTTACAGACAAAGACAAATAGTACACAAACTAAGGTTTCCGTCCCTAGTTAATTGGCGTAAGCCAAGGGAGAAGAAAGGGATTAGCTCAGTGGTTGACGCTGGACTAACAACGCGGAGGTCCCGGGTTCGAGTCCAGCTGTGCTGCCCTTAGATTTTCTCTTCTTAGGAGCCTCTACAACTCACTGTACGGTGATGAGCAGTGTTGTCTGTAGCTAGAGAAACTGCTTGGAGGCTTGCAGTGCACTGAGAAAGTTCCGGGGGGCACAATAGATCTTTCAGGTCGCAGTGCGATAATCCCCTACAATAATCTACTAAAAGCTTTTTCTGTTTTATTCTACGTGTAATAAATGTAATATAATGTAACATTAGTATAAGTAACATAAAGTATGATTGAGGTATCATTAAAATTACATAGTTTGTAAAAGACAGATCTATCCATGTAACATAACACAGTCACACTTATATATATAAATATACGTTCACATACACACAAATGCTTGAAGCATGCACCTCTTATTAAATTCTAGCCTGTGGAATCAAATTCTCTTCTTCCCCCGATTAAAAATTTTTTGAAATTACTATCTCCGTGAGAAGGGAAAAACATATTATTCCACAAGAAATTATGCGAAATGTGTGGCTGCTCAATTATATTGAGTTGCTCAACAAACACAGCATACCAATCAATTCCATGAACATATTTACCATTGTTCGAGTTAAAGTTTAACATATATTAATAAAGATTATTAGAAATAATTAAAACACAGTCTGTCATTATTCGTAAAAAATACAAGTCATAAAAAATAATATCTACAAGATGTAACTGTATCCACAAGATGTAATCTCAAGTCTAAAAACAAGAAAGCAATAGAACATTAACAATAGATAATAAATAAAGAAAAGAACTGAAAACAAAATACAAAAAAATTAAAATAAATGAAATTTGACCAGGCTGTCGTTGTTGACCATATAAGTGGTTATGTAAAATGCCAAGCGAATCGAGTATAATTTGCTCGGTAATGGTCAGAAAATGAATCTTGTCTATTCCGACCTGATCGAAGAAATCGCTCGTAGTGCGGGGTATTGCTCCCCTACTTCCGAACCATAAATCCCTTCTATATAGTTTCGATCCCCGAACATTTCCCGGTATTTTTCTTGCAGGTGAGGAATGCATTTCTCATATATATGCCTTTTCTCTTCCTCGATTTTCACTCCCTGGTTGGGATCGTTCGTTTCGAATCGGATCGTTGGGTCGATTATCAAAGCATCTTTTTTCTCTTTAAATGCAACGATGTCGACAAACCTGCTTGAACCATCCGTGTCGATGCAGTGAACTTCTTCAGTGTATCCTCTTTCAGTGAGAAGCTCAGCAATCCTTTTTTTAACCCTATGGTGTCGATGGGTGACGAGGAGCATGCTCTGTGGATAGAAACACGTGAGCTGGGGTTTCTGACTAAAAAAATACCTTAACAAATGCCACTACGACATCTCTCTCAAGATGTTCTTAATTTAATTTAAACATAAATTAATATCATTTAAAAATAAGCATTTTAAATAAAAACGAATACATTTGATTTTCCTCTATTATTTATATTAATATCATCTTCAATTTGCCGTTTGCTGCCAACCTTCTTACATATCAATTTACCTACATATTTTCTTGTATTAACCTTGCTTGGATTTCACATTTATTTATTATTTGAACAAGCTTTTGAATGTCCACAGAACTTTGCATTGCTTTTATTCAAACTTTTATCAGTACAGTATACTCCTGAAATTTCTCCCCCTCCCCCCTAATAAAAATGACTTGATCTAACACTGAGCATACTTAACAACACTATTAAAATTGAATTATAAAATATTCTTCAAAACATGCTATTTATTTATTATACACTATTTTCTAATGTATAATCATAATTTATAATAATTCCACTTTGTCATTAAACACAAACACATAGTAACATAACCGTATAACCTCCCACACATATATACAACCAACAAACCAACAAGTGTGAGTGTAACAGAAACATTGCGTTGAAGTAAACTCTCTTACATGAACTTGGTGAATTTGCTCTGACGATGGATGAAAATCCGAAACCGGTCAGAAACAATATAAATATAAATGCTAAGATGGATAAAATACCAGATACACAGTTTGTAGTTCATTTAAATATTTTTGCCGCTATATTATTATGATTAGTTGTAAAACTGCAAGGTTATCGCATAATTATTAAATTTGTAGTTCATAATAATCTTTTTGTCGAGTCTTGCACCCTGTTGGATTACCTACTTTATCTGGTTCTAATTAATGAAAAAATATATGGTTGGGTTGGCATTAAAAAAACAACCTTTGTTTTTGTTACATATATGTTATATAATAATTTTAATAATGGTATCGTTACTGTAAGTATGATATTATATATATTATGTACTAGACAACATACATATTTATTAAACAGTTAATACTGGGTTCTATCAGTATAAATATTTAGTTATTTCTTTGTTAGTTCTTACACTTAGCAACTCCACTCATGTGTACTGTGGGAGTTGACGTCAAATGGGGAATTACCGCCACAGTCAATGTTAATCCTTGGAATTTCCTGACTATATATTTGTTAAAACAGGTTTTTTATTTACGTAGTCCCTAGTCTAATGAGTACGGAAATAATGTCTTGAACCAATCGTCTGGGTGGGTGTGAACAATATATCTAAAAAAAAAAAAAAACGAAAAATCGCAGAAATTCTGAATCAATTAGATACTAAATTCACCACAACAGATACGAAGATTTTTGGACAAATCCATCAACCGGAAGTGAGGCTTTATTGAATTATCTTTACTTTCTCTTATTCTAGTAAGAGGAAGGAAGTATTATAATCGTGTCAAATTTTCGATATCGCGTTTTCACCCGAAATATCCATTTTGGGATCCCCTGAGTCAAAATAAGTGGTATTTAGAAAATGTTCTGGGTTTGTGTGTATGTATGTGAACAGCATAGCTCAAAAATGAAAAACTGTAGAAAGTTGAAACTTGATATTCCGTTTAGTTATCACCATGGGATCTGACAGTACGTTATCTGTCAAAATTCCTCAACCGAAAGTACCACTTTACAAGTTGGACTTTTTACTTTTTTACGATTTTCTCGAAAATGGCTCCGACGATTTTCTTTAAACTTGGTATATCCACTACACATACAAAGAGCTACAACTTTTATTTGAAACATTTCTCTGGGAAAATTCATTTAAGAGCAGTTATGTGGGAGGGGGGTTAGGTTTTCATCTAAAGTGCTATTTCAGTTTATTAAACAATTCTATCATTTAAATAATGTTAATTAGAATTAAATAAGGTGTTGAAATTCCGAGTTTGATAAAAATCGGATGACTGGAAGTGCGTTTACTTTTCCACTTTACTAAATGATTTTTCCACTTTTTCGCGAATTTTTTCAAAAATGGCTCCGACGATTTTCTTTAAACTTGGTATATCAACTACACATACAAATAGCTACAACTTGTATTTAAAATATTTCCCTAGGAAAATTCATTTAATGGCACTTTTACGGGAGGGGAGGGGTTATGTTTTTCACTTAAGTGCTATCATTGTTGATTATACAATTCTATCATCCAAACAAAATTAATTAGAAATAAATGGATGGCCAAAATTCAGAGTTTCAAGGAAATTAGTTAACCGGAAGTGGGCTTTTACTGAACGGTTTTTTTTCAGTTTTCGTCGTATTTGAATTAATTTAGTACATAAACTATAAAATTTGTCAATTATAATTTTGAGAACTGGAGTAAGAGAAAGTTGTATGAGTGTTTCACAGCAGATTTATTTATTTTTTTTTTTTAATTTTTTGTGATTTTCTCAAAAATGGCTCCGACGATTTTTTTAAAACTACGTATATAAACTAAACATACAAAGATATACAACTTTTATTGAAAACATTTCTCTGGGAAAATTCATTTAAGGGCACTTTTAGGGGAGGGCAGGGGTTATGTTTTTCTCTAAAGTGCTATCATAGTTGATTATACAATTCTATCATCCAAACAAAATTAATTAGAAATATGTAAATAGACGACCAAAATTCCATCAGTAGCATTAAGCTTTCCTCTAAAGTGCCACTTCAATACAAGGTGTTAGAAGCATGGCTAGAATTACAAATTTAAAGGAAATCGGTTAACTGAAAGTGCGACTTTACAGAATAGATTTTGGAGTTTTTTTGGAGTTCGCTGAGAGCATTCATGGAGTCACATCTATTTTGTGCTTGTCTTATATACTTGTGTTATTTTCTTCTTAGTTTCTTTCTTTTAGTTTCAATCTCAAGTAAAATTTTGGATTTATTAAATTATTCACAAGTGCTTTTTTTAGTTATTTAATTTTTTGCTATTTATTTTATTTATTTATTTATTTTTTGCATAAAATTTTATTTTATTTCTTAATTTATGTGATAGAAAAGAACAGACGTCAATCAAGTGATAGCGAGGAAATACACACCTACTGTTCTGTTACTAAACTCTTGTTTGAAGCACGTACATAACGTATAGTGTATGTTAGTATACTCGCTGGTCCCCCGTCACCTATTCGTTACGCTAAAGTGGCATTTCATTTCATTCATTTATATATTCATTTATTTTCTATTGAGAGGGCGGATCGGCTGGCTAGGGAGGGATCCTCTTTACCTTTTTGTGGTCCCGGGCCAGCCCTTGCCGTCTCTAAGAGGTTTTGTGATAGTCAGATCAGACTTTGGGAGACGAGGGTTTTGGAGAAATGCTGGGATGACACGCAGGGGTTCTTCCAGGCTAAAAGATTCATCAAAGGAACCAAGCAAGGGGTTTCAGATTACCTCCTGTCCTTTTGTAGGATAGGACTGAGGACCTGGTGGGTGTAGTGATCGGACACACATGGGTGTCTAGTCATTTGCATAATATAGGGAGGACTTCTAGTCCCATATGTCAGAACTGTGATGATGGAGTTAGGGAAACGGTGTATCACTACTTATGTCAGTGTCCCCGTTTCGCTGGCTATTAGGTTTCGTGTATTTGGAGGGCACCACTCTCGCGGGATTGCCTGGGTGAGTTGGAGTTGAAGGATGTCTTGGGATATTTGCAGACTGACCGTAGACTCCGGTAGACTAGACCGGGGAGATTAATTAGGGGATGAAATGGGGGAAAATGGGGGGATAAAAGCGATCTAGGCTTAGGTCCCAAGTCAATAGCACCCAGATTTCAATAATAATAATATTTTCTATTAAAATAATTATGGCACAAATAATTAATAATCATATTGAAATTAAAAAAAAAAATAAATAAACTTTCTACCCTCCTCGGTAGCTTAGACAATGAATCTTAGCGAGACCGACATTGGGGGCATTCTACCTCTGGGAACGAGCTTACTATATCCTCAATAAATAAAACCAAAAGATCGACGGAAATGGCGAATTTATTTTCAGGGAAAGACAGAACAAAAAATGAGGCAACCGACAGTCCTAATCACCTCACCTCTGTTCCAGCAAATCCGCCCGATTGAAAAAGCATGACTTTACTCATTGTTTGATAAGTAACTATTATTTAAAAACAAAAAAATAGGAGTGAGAGAAAAGACAGAGAATTCATTAAATGAATTTATGAATTTGTAAATATTTATCATGTTGGAAATAAAAAGGCTTCTTTATTTATTATATTTTGCAGAGCCTAGAATTATTTTTGGAGATAAGACAGTCCAACGTTCATTCAACAAAATGTGCTAAAGATTATTCCTCATCCTGTTTTTAACAAAGCGTTATATATATAAAAGCACCTAAGCAAAAATGTTTTATTTTTTATACCGTGGTATTTCATTATCATTAGGAATCCTTCCATTAGACTGTATTTAGCCCAATTACTTCACGTTACTTTCAAATTGCTTGACTATCATTAATAGTCCATGTAATATTATTATTGTAAAAGATATTTCAATAGTAAATTCATACGAAACAAAATTGTTCTCGCTCATTTAATATTCAATTCTATATCTTATTACATCATCAACATGATTGTATCGTTTTATAAAGAATGTTGTAACATTAATTGAATTAATAACATACTTTTAAATTATTACTTAACATTGTTTTTTTTTTTTTGAATCTACAACTTAGTTTGTACATAAATTATAACAAATTTTCAATATATTATTATGTTTATTACATTATTTAATATAATTACAGCGAGTTTTTGTTACAAATAACTTAAACAAATATCCTGGGAATCTAAAATAAAAAATGTTTACATTGTTTATATTTCTTGTTTTGTATTATTTTCAATGGATAGCTATGACATATGTATGTTGGCCCCTTGCTAGTAACAGATACCGCCCACGTCACATGAGGCATGACATATGAATCCATTACTAACGGTTAAGATTCTAGTCCTAGCAGAAAAGTGATCCCTCTAACTGCGACAAAGGAAGGGGAAGTTAAAGTGTGTTAGGGGAGTTCAAAAAAATGTATGATTAATGCTCGCATTAAATTTCTCTCACTCATTCACAGTATAACGCTCACAAGCCTACATCAAGAATTCATCACATACCGTCACTCTGCCAGCTCAGTCTGTCACTCTCTTTTACGCTACCATACTTCTTGCTAGTTTAACAGTGTGAAGTCCTTGCCAGCACCTTTCTTGTTTAATATATACAGAGTAGAGTCAGTGGACTTAATCTCATCTACATTTTTTTCTGTCCACTCTACAAAAACAACCATTCAATAACAATGCACAATTAATTCAAGAAATGTTAGTATTTTTTTACTTTCTCTTACTCCTAGCAACAGGAAGTATTGTAATCGTGTCGAATTTTCGATATCGAGTTTTCACCGGAAATATCCGTTTTGAGGTCCCCTGAGTCCAAAAAAGTAGCAAATGGTCTGTGTGTGTGTCTGTATGTATGTGAACAGCATAGCTCAAAAACGAAAAATCGTAGAAAGTTCAAACTTGATATTCCGTTTAGGTGTCACCATATGATCTCATATTACGTTATCTGTCAAAATTCCACGACCGGAAGTACCACTTTACTAGTTGTTTTTTTTACTTTTTTGTGATTTTCTCAAAAATAGCTCCGACGATTTTCTTCAAACTTGGTACATCAACTATACATATAAAGAGCTACAACTTTTATTTGAAAACATTTCTCTGGGAAAATTCATTTAAGGGCACTTTTGGGGAGGGGTGGGGTTAGGTTTTCATCTAAAGTGCTATTTCAGTTCATTGGACAATTCGCTCATCTAAATAATGTTAATTAGAATTAAATATATTGTTGAAATTCCAAGTTTGAAATAAATCGCATAACCGGAAGTGCGTTTACTTTATCACTTTACTAAATTTTTTTTTTCACTTTTTCGCGATTGTCTCAAAATTGGCTCCGATGATTTTCTTGAAACTTTTTATATAAACTACGCATACAAAGATCTACAACTTTTACTTGAAACATTACTCTAGGAAACATTCATTTAAGGGCACTTTTAGGGAAGGGGTGGGGTTATGTTTTTCATAAAAATGCTACCATTGTTGATTATACAATTCTATCATCTAAACAAAATTAATTAGAAATAAATAGATGGCCAAAATTCCAAGTTTCAAGAAAATTAATAAACCGGAAGTGCGCTTTTAATGAACAGTTTTATTTTCAGTTTTTCGACGAATTTCATTAAATTTGGTACACTAACTATAAAATTTGTCAATTATAATTTTAAGAACTGGAGTAAGAGAAAGTTATGTGAATGTTTCACACCAGATTTTTTTTGTACTGGTTTACGTAAAAAAAACTAAACTTCCTTCGTTAACTTTTTAGAAGAAAGTTTGCTCCCATCTTGTGGGCTATGTTTCAAACAACAAATACAGGAAGTTAGTTATTAATTTTAACGAAAACAATAAAAAACAAAACTAGTGTGAGCGTTCACATGACTGTCTCTTACTGCTATTTACTAGTTACCATGGTAACAAATTTTCTTCAAGCGTGGAAATTTTACGAAATATTTAATTGAGTTCAATATTAAATAAGAAGGGAGGACCTAATGAAGCTTCACTTTTAAAGAAAGCGTGATCTCGAGCACCTGCAGAACCCTCCCTCCTAATATCAATTGTCTCGGAAAAATATTTAAATAATAAACAGGATACGTCTTGTGTATGTAGTCAGTGTACTAACTGTCGCTATCTCTAAGAAGAAAATCGCAGAAAAACTGAAAAAAAAAAAATATTTCAGTCAAGTAGCACTTCCGGTCAACCGATTTTTCTTCAGAATTTTGGCATCACATTTATGGAAATTAATACTGTATAGAGGGAAGGGAATAGCTAAGTGGTTAGCGTGCTGGACTAGTAACACGGAGGACCCGGGTTCGGGTCCAGCTATGCTACCCTTAAATTTTTTTCTTCGTAGGAGCCTCTACAGCTCACTAGCCGGTGATGGACAGTTTGTCTGTAACGAGAGAACACTGTCCGGAGGCCGGCAGTGCCCTGAGAAGGCTCCGGGCGCAAATGACCATAGATGTTGACGCGCCTTGAATTAAAAAAAAAAAAAAAAAAAAAAAAATTTTATAGATATTAGAATCACATATTTATGACACAACAGCACATGAGAGGCCAAGGCTTGCCAGACGGCAATTGTTATTCTGTGGCGTATGTGGTAAACACCCGCAGTTCCCACTGCCCTTTATTACTGAGATTTTTATTACCGAAGTTTTGCTACTAACTGTTTTTTCCATGATGATGGGTCAACACTGGGAATCGAACTCTGAATTCTTGCTTGAAAGGCTTAGTTTTAGGCTAATTTTTACGGTTAGATATAGGGTTCCTGGGTACCATTAAGTATTGAGGGGTGTAAGAGTGTGTGCATGCATGGTTGAATGAACGACCTTAGAGTGCAAGGGTGTAAATAAATTTGAACTATATTGGAATGGAAGATAGGTTAGGATAGGGATTGGTTAGGTTCTTTGTCCCCCCAGGAATATCGCGCCCCGCCCACCCAGTGTGCCTTTAAAAAAAAAAAAATCTGGTGTGAAACACTCACACAACTTTCTCTTACTACTCTTTCTCAAATTATAATTGACAAATGTTATAGTTTGTGCACCAAATATAACGAAATTCGTCGAAAACTGACAAAACTGTTTCAATGCGCACTTCCGGCTTACTAATTTTCTTAAAACTTGGAATTTTGGCCATCTATTTATTTCTAATTAATTTTGTTTGGATAATAGAATTATGTAATCTACTATGACACTACTTTAGAGGAAGCTGTAACCCCACCCCTCCCCTAAAAGTACCCTTAAATGAATTTTCCCAGAGAAATGTTTTTTTTTTATAAAAGATGTAGATCTTTGCATGTTTAGTTTATATACGAAGTTTCAAGAAAATCGACGGAGCCATTTTTGAGAAAATCGCGATAAAGTGAAAAAAGTCATTTAGTAAAGTGTTACAACAAACGCACTTCCGGTTATCCGAT
This sequence comes from Triatoma infestans, assembly GCA_011037195.1. NCBI lineage: Eukaryota > Metazoa > Arthropoda > Insecta > Hemiptera > Reduviidae > Triatoma > Triatoma infestans. The sequence continues at coordinate 18,784 of JAAEAF010014695.1, read as the reverse complement.
TTTTCAAACTCGGAATTTCAACAACATATTTGATTTTAATTAATATTATTTAGATGTCAGAATTGTCTAATAAACTGAATTAGCAGTTAAGATCCTGGCGGCAGGCCAAGATCTGCTTGGGAAATTATAACCAACGGAGGTCCGGAGGCCTGCATTGAGCAAGAACAAGCTCCGCGTTGTTACGGGTTTCCTCACGGGGCATTGCCGACTTATAGGACACCTGGTGAAGCTGGGTTTGGAAAGTGACAGCTCATGCAGATTCTGTGGGGAGTTGGAGGAAACTCCACTACATCTCCTAACAGACTGTGAGGCTGCCACTCAGAGAAGGTACAGGAACCTGGGCAGCTACCAGGAGGAGGGGGACATACCCTCTCTAGAGCCCGTCAGAATACTGGGGTTCCTTAGGGATCTCAGACTGATGGAGGTGCTGTAGAACGGATGTTCAATTGGACATCCGTTCGGGTGCTGTGGGCAGGCCTGCGGCACCCAGGGGGCATAGCACAATAGACCGGATCAAGGTCGCAGTGCGTTGGCCCCCTCGCTTAAAAAAAAAAAAAAAAACCACCTCTCCCCCAGAAGTGCCCTTAAATGAATTTTCCCAGAGAAATGTTTCAAATAAAAGTTGTAGCTCTTTGTATGTGTAGTTGATATACTAAATTTAAAGAAAATCGTCGCAGCCATTTTTGAGAAAATAGCAAAAACGTAAAAAAAACAACTAGTAATGTGGTACTTCCGGTTGAGGAATTTTGACAGATAACGCACCGTCAGATCCCATGGTGATACCTAAACGTAATATCAAGTTTCAACTGTCTATGGTTTTTCGTTTTTGAGCTATGCTGTTCACATACACACACACACATACACACACACACACAAAAGACCATTTGCTAAAAACCACTTTTTTGGACTCAGGGGACCTAAAACGGATATTTCCGGTTGACCCCCAATATCGAAAATTTGACACGATTACAATACTACGAATTTAGGAATAAGAGAGAATAAAAACAATGTTTAAATTATCTTTTCTTTTGCGCTTGCGCGCCATCACCGGACTGTGAGATGTAGAGGCTCCTAGGAAGAAAAAAATCCAAGGATAGCATTGTTGGACTTGAACCCGGGACTCCGCTCAGGAGTCCAACGCGCTAATCCGTTCCATCTATATAATCTTTATATGTTTAGATATATATTTCAAATTTTGTTTTTTATTATTAATTTTTTTTTTTTGTTACAAATTTATCATGAATAATTCCTTGTATATGTTGTTACAAATATAGGTCGCAAAATTAAAAAATTTCTATGGAACGTAGGCGAAGAAAATTTAGTTTTATATAAATTTGAGATCAATACCTCAAAAAACAAAAACAAAAATATAATCATTGTTTGTTTATAATAAATCTGTGGGAGAATATTGAAAAAATAAGAAAGCTCATTATGAAAATTCCAAAAAATGCAATAATCTATTGTGTAAAATGGCATTTTCGGTTAATTAGTTTTCTCTTCAAATTTGGAATTCTATCAATGCTTCTACAGTACTTCTTCAATATTATACATACATGTGTTGAAGTTGCAGTTCAGAATAGGAAAGAAGTACCAATGTACACTTACATTAGACTGGATAAGTTATAGTGCTAAGGAGTTTATATGCAGGGCAAAAGGATGAAAATCTGTAGCTTGAGGAAAATATTATAAGTGAAATATACTTTACTATCTGTCCCTATAGTGTATGTAAGGCTCATAGTAGAATATTTGGCGGCAAAGTGTATTAAAATACCGTCTGGAGAGTGGAGAGGAGTTTCAACAGACAGTTTTAGATGAGGGAATGAACTAAGTTTGCAGAAGATTTTTCGTAGTGTGTGTCGCAAATTTCTGGAATTTGTTTGTCTGAAGTTTCTTGATGTTATCACTACTAGTCCACGCTCCAGGCGAAGGAAGCGTGAGTAATATAGGTCTGATGACGACTTTGTAAAGTAGGAGTAACGGGGAAGAGAGTTGTTTTATATTCATTTTTCCAGAATTGACTTTGTCCTGTCTGGATCAGAATTTGAATTTGTTGTCCGGAATTATTTTCCAAGGTACTTCACGTTGTTAGTTCAAGGATTCAGTTATTGTTTTATTTAATTTGTCTATTAATTGTAGCCCTACGTTTTGGTAAACAGTATGGCGTTAGTTTAGTCATGATTTATTTTTATTTTCTATTTAGTGCAGTAGTTTATCGGATTGTCTATTGGCGTTGTAAGTCTTTAGTAATGGGGTCAATTCTCCATCTTGATTTATACCAAAGTTATATCATCATCGTATAGGGCTAGATTGATACGAGGACGTTTGTGAAGAGGATCAAGTTAGGTGATGAATAGGACAAGACCCAGAATGAAAACTTGATGAACGACTGGTGCTGTTGGAAAGAAATTATACTTTCTGTTGGTAAGGTATGAGTGTAGGAGTTTGATAAGGTGTAGAGGTAAATTGTACTCGATGAGTTTTAAGAAAACACCTCCTGTATGCCAGACAGTGTCGATGGCTGTTTTCTATGTCGGTAGTATCATGCCAATGTGTTTTTTTGTAAAGAAAGTTTGTGTAGCGTAGTCAAATAATCTAGTCAGTTGAGGTTGAGTTGTAAGAATGTCTGGTCTAAATTCAAACCACTGTTTGATTAGCAAGTTGTTAAATTTAAGATGTTCTGAATATCTGGATAATGACTATTAGAGATTCTAAATGCCTTCTTCATTTTGTAGACATCGACCGGATCTCTTTCGATAAACACATTGAGTTCATCGACTGGAAGAATTCAAAATCATAACGTACCCTCTTATGCATTGTAATAATTTACAATCTCGTGTAGTTTAGCAAAATAACATCCTGAACATAGGTCGATGACCACAAAATGAAGCAGGCTGAAGTTTTACACCATTGTTGACCCTATCCCCCCTTTTATAATCAACTATTTTACTTAATTAATTAAGAGAAAGTTAGTGAAATTACCTAGGACCTTTTTTTCTTTTCATTCTTATACTTTAAAATTTTGTTTTTGTGTAAATAAAATAAGCAATTTATATTCTATTCTGAAAGAATGATAAATATATAAGATAAATTATATAAATTTATAAGTTGAAATATATGTATATAAATACTAATATACAAATATAAATAGGTCATGGTTCGCCAGTATATATTGGTGTCGGTGTGTGTGGTGTGTATGTATGTGTTTATGTGTCTGTCTGTGACAGAGAGCTAAGTAAATCTTACATAACACAGCTACTTGCCACTACTACGTCAGATACATATATACGTTGTTATACTATTGTATGTTGTGCCAAAGTTAATTAGATACAATCACCAGTTTATACTTGAAGTCTGTGTTTATATTTCTTTAGTATATACATGCATAGACATTATTTTCTTATTTATTTATATTTTATATTACTTTGAACAAAACAATAACTTAATGCTTCTTTCATATTAATTTTATCATTGTTTTGCATTTTTTGCAATTTTATAAAGGTGATATAGAACCTTGATATATTTAACTTAAAATGACGGTAAGACTCTCATCTCATAAACACTAAGGATTTTCTTTTTGCCGTGTATTATTAATATTGTCATTTTTATTTTTAATAAACGAAACAAAATGCATTACGATTAGTAATTAAGTTTAAAAAAAAAATATAAAAACAAAATTCAATATTACTTATTACTTACTTATAGCTTATTACGTTTGAAACTTAACGAGTCCTTGGTGTGTAAACAATAATAAACTGGCCAAGTTAAATACCTTAATAGCTATTATAATAGCTCTTGTAAATTATAATCATATAATGTAGATAAGTTGTGATTAAATAAAACTGTTTTTATGTTTTAGAGATACCTGAATTGTTTTTTTTATTTTGTTATTTTCCTTTAAAAATAATTAATAAACTTAAAGGAATATGCATTAAAGGTATGGAAATGATTAGATTTGATGTAAATAAAAGGAGAGCTTTTTTTTTTTAAAGAACATACTCGTAATTACAAATTCGTATTGTTTTCGTTTCTAATAATAAGTAATTAAGGATCTTCTAGGTCACATTAAACTGTTAAACAACAAAGAGGGGAAGAAAAACAGTATAGAATTTATTATTTACAATTTACCATTTGGATATTTATAGATTAATGATATGTGAATAATTCAAACATATTTTGATTAAAGGATTAATTTATTATTTATTTACAAAATTTAAATGTGAGGGTAATTTAATAAGTAACGAGACAAGTCACTGTAGCTCAGAAACGATTTGTTTAATCAATACAATAGTTTCAAGGAGTCAAGTTTCTCATCAGCTGTTTGACAGTATTTGGTAAGCATAACCTCAAATGTATACAGCTAACAATGGCGAGTCCGTTCGAGCATTGCACCTCGTAAGCACAACGCTCAGTGATTAGATTTTTAGTTGCAGAGGGTATCAAAGGTAGTGAAATCCACGAAAGAATGTTGAAAGTGTGTGGGAATAATTGTTTGAACCGTTGAAACGTTTACAAATGGGTAGAACAGTTTAAGAGTGGCCGTACAAGTGTCTATGACGAGCAACGAAGTGGACGACCGGTTGAAGTTGCAACTTCCTGCCTGAATCTCGCTATAACACGTTAATTCAGGACATCCGGCGTATTATTGTTGAACTGATAGCTGAAGAAGTGCATACGAGTGATGGAACTGTCCATAACATTATTCAGAATAAGCTGCAGTACAAGAAAACTTGTGCGTAAGGGGTTCCAAGACAACTTACGGACGCCCACAAAGAAATCAGATTTCAAATTAGTAACAGTTGAAAGAACGATGTTTAATTGTAAAAGAATTGTTCATAGAATTGTAACATGTGATAAAACATGGATACACCATTTTGAGCCGGAGTCCGAGCGTCAAAGCCTTGAGTGGAAGCATTACGGTTCTCTCACTCGAAAGAAATTCAAGACTCAGCCGTCTGTAGGTAAAGTCATGCTTACAGTATTCTGGGATTCGCAGGGTTCTATTTATTGTGACTATCTCGAAGGGCAACGAACCATCAACAGCCAGTACTACAATGATACGCTCACAAACAAAGTAAGGCCTGCATTCGAACGAAACGTCGTGGATTCTTGACTAAAGCCGTGATTTTGCTTCATGACAACGCGCGCCCACTCACGGCACAGTTAACTCAAGAAACACTTCAAAAACTGGGGTGGGAGTCCTTCCACGTTCCCCCTACAGCCCTGACCTTGCCCCATCGGACTTGCATTTGTTTGGACCCCTTAAAGAGGCTCTACGTGAGTAACATTTTCAATCCAATGAAGAAGTTAAAAATCAGGTGCAAAAGTGGCTTCGAAATCAGCCCAAAGAATTTTATTCCAGAGGCATAAACAATTCGAAGAACGATGGGATAAATGTAGCTGGGGACTATGTTCAAAAGTACCCAAAGTTTTAAATTGATTGAATAAATCGTTTTTGAGCTACAGTGATTTGTCTCGTTACTTATTGAATAACCCTCGTAACTGAAAAACAATCGAAAAGCAAACTAATTAAGAAAATAAAAAAATTAGAGCCTAATAAAAATGGTTCAAACTAGCCCCGGAATCTTTTAAAGAGAAGGGAAAGAGGGCCCGTTGGACCCCCATGCGGAGGGTCTGAGTTCGAGAGTCCAGTGCTATCCTTAGACTTTTTTTTTCTATCAAGGAGCCTTTACAGGTACCGTCCGTTGATTGACAGTATTGTCTTTAAGGAATACTATCCAGAGACTGAAAATAATTACGTTGAGAAGCGCTCCAGGCGCCTATAGCATTTTTTTTTGACGCACCTTAAAAAAAGATGAAAAGTCTGTAATATAAATATAGATCTGGGGATATATGTGATAAATGTAGGTAATTAAGTGATTATATTGTAGTCCAGAAGAAAGCGTCAATAAAATTCAACAAACTTCCAAAATAATATTTTAATTTTAACGTCACAGAATTCCTTTGAATCCTTAGAAATAATTTTTTTGTTGGAAAATGTTTCAAAGTGAACATTTATATTATGTTCGCGATTAGCATACCAAGTTGAAAGAAAATCATTGAAACAGTTTTCGAGAAAATTCCAAAAATTCACAAAAATCTATTCTATAATTGAAGCCATTTTCTAGAAAAATCATCTCCCCCCCTCCAAATTCATTAAATAGCAATTATGATTGATAAATTTTGGCCAAAAACCTTGTTGTTAGCTGCGGTACGTTAGACAGCTACTTGCCACACCACTACGTTAGATATATACGTTGTTATACTATTGTATGTTGTGCCAAAGTTAATTAGATACAATCACCAGTTTATACTTGAAGTCTGTGTTTATATTTCTTAGTATATACATGCATAGACATTATTTTATTATTTATTTATATTATATTACTTTAAACAAAACAATAACTCAATATTTCTTTCACATTAATTTTGTCATTGTTTTGCATTTTTAGCAATTTTATAAAGGTAATAAGTAAACTTTGTTATATGTAACTTAATGACGGCAACAACTCTTATTATACGGCGTATCTCTATATAAGCACTAATGTAAGGATTTACTTTTTTCCTTTTATTATTATTATTATTTTTATTATTTTTATTGTTAGTAAACAAACAAAAAATGCATTTCCATAGTAATTAGAGGTTTTTCTTTAAAAAAATAAAAATAAAAATACAAACAAAATTGAATATTAGTTATTACTTATAGCTTATTATGTTTGAAATTAACGAGTACACAATAATAAACTGGTTAAATTAAATACCTTAATAACTATTACAATACATGATTTATTATATTAAATTTAAAGTTCTTAAGCCTATTTTTTTGAGTTATTTTATTCACAAACACTCTCACATACAATGTAACAAGCTCTTCAAATAGAAAAAATCACATTAATATTTTAACTAACAACTGTTTAAGACTAGTCAACAAATTGAACTAGGCAGCCTTAAAGCAGCTTGTGGCTAGGCCGTGAACCTCTAGAATTAATACATATTGTGTGATTAAGTAAACAATAGTATTTGTTTGCTTCAGTCTGGGTTAATAGGCTGAATAAAAAATGTAATTGTTGTGGTGGTTGATTCCGCATAGCTGGAAAGCATCAAGAATTTTGCGTGATAGCTTGCTTCATTTTGTGGTCATCGACCGGTTTCGGCCGTTCGCCCATCTTCAGGATGCGTTTGTCAGATAGTGTGATAACACAGACTTGCACACAGCAAATTCAGTTTACCCACTCAGTGAGTGAGTAAGTGTGTAAACTGAATCAGCTTTGTGCAAGTTTGTGTTATCACACTGTCTGACAAACGCATCCTGAAGATAGGCGAACGCCCGAAACCGGTTGATGACCACAAAATGAAGCAGGCTATCACGGAAAATGTCTCCGAATAAAAAATATAATGTCAAAAACATTATCGAAAGTGCCTCCTAAAGGTTGCATTCAGAATAAATCAAGATTTTAGGGTCCGACAACGGATTGTCTGTGCAAGTTTTGTCAAAAAGAAGAGGAAACAGCACTACTGTTAATTACTGTGTCAGTGTGTTTGGGCTTGTGTGACTGAGATTTTGGATCTTTGAGAAGAAGAAACTGTCGCCCTAAAGTTTTATCTAAAAGTTTCTATACAGACATTTAAGTCTAAATAAGCAAACAGGCCTGGAGAAGGTTCTCTAATTTGTGACTACCACAATTGACATAAGTGTCGCGGGGGCGGAGGCTTAATAGCCACTGCTGCAGAATTGATCTGTCTAAAAGTCTTGTAGGCTTTTGTGGTTATGTGATGCGGTATGGAAATATGAATGATTGTTCGAATAACTAGGCAGAACTTATGGCGGTTGCCAAGGCTGCAGCCTGAATACCAAGAAACAGTAGAAAATAATAGTGAGAACATAGGCACAGACAGCCAGTTAGCCGTATAATCCATAAATAATCTGAAAATACATTACCCACTGTTGAACATGTATGAGACAAGATAACAGCTCTCCAGATAACGCAAAACGTTTCAAATATCCCATGAGTGAAAGATCGTATTGTGATCTTGAATGGAACGAGAAATTATAAATTAACTTGAAACCAAATGAACTTGGAGGAAATGAACAACAAAGTTCCCATATCCTAAATAAAATGGTGGGAAAGGATGAGAGAAGAGAACTTAAGAGAATGACTTGAGTTTAGTTGCAGCCTTAATTAGGGACTTTAATCATCGCTAAGAATTACTTACACTGATACAGATTTTTAACAGACACGGACACACTAGGTTTTTGGAATATTTACATCTAAACATCTCTAGTGATTTGATGTTGTATCTGTGCGTACATTATTTACGACTGCCAAAACTTTGAAATTTTACTGTCTCGATTGATAGGTAAAATTGTAATCACTAGAAGACGATGGGAATGTGATGGATGCCAGAAACATATTTTATTTGAAAAATATTATTTCAAGAATATCCTAACATTCAAAAGGGTAAGCCAGGTAGAAGAAGTCCAGTTACTGGGAGAGTTCATGAACCTTGATAGCATTGCCCTACCCCCTTCTTCTCACTGGGGAGGAATTGAACGAACAATTAGAAGACATTCCTTCAAGCACAGTTGGTTGTAGACATCGAAGCAGAACACTTGTTTTTCGCTCTCTTAGCATCAGTGCATATTAATAAGTTAATAACTTACTTGCAAATAACTTGTAGTTATTATTTTAATAGAATATATTTATTGTTAGCAGAGGTGACTACTTTCTTATTTCTGATACTTCTTAAACATATATACTCACAAGCCCTTTTACAAAACCGCTCAAGCCACTACAAACTACAACAACACATCACACCAATAACATTTCAGAAAATAGAGAAAAGAAAATTTGGTCAACAGTAAATGTTTGGTGCTTCTATTGATTTTATTTAAAAAAAAAAACATTAATGAAATTTAAATTCCTCCATTATTTTACATTTCATTCAATTCTTATAAGTTAATCTTTTACTAATTTTATTTAATTGAATCGATTATTTATTGCTATTTTAATTTCTTTCCTTTCTTTTTAAGCTACATTAGCTACATTATAATCATAGTAAGAGGGGCCGGGTGTTGGTGTAGTGGTTATGAGCACGGACTTGTAAGTGGGAGGACCTCAGTTCGAGTCCAGCGTATAACTGCTAAATTTTATATTTGTTTAAAAAATGTTAATAGTAAAGTAGGTGCTTCCGCCCCCGTCCGCGACACCTAATTTGGTAGTTGGACGTTAAGCCCGCCTGAAAAAATAGGCATTACTTTACTTTTTTACTTTAATCATAGTAAGATTTTTCGTATTAGCTTATTTTCAAATAATTTTTGGTTATATAATTGTACGTATTTTAATTAATGATTAAATTATTAACTGTAATATATTTTGTAACAATAGATGCGAGGGCTTTAAAGCTTGTGTTTGGGAAATTTGGCAAGATTGCAATACTATCGTTTCCGAAGTAAGAAAAAAATGATTAGTCCTATTAATTAACTTTATGAGGAATTTCAAAAGTTTGTATTCAAATTCTTTCCTCATAAAAATTCCAAATTATTGGAATCAATAATTAGAATTAATAATTACAAATAATTGGAATTTTAATAATAGTCTACCAATACTGTGTGGGCAGAGGAAATGATACAATATTGACTTCCACTTAATGATGTACATTTGCAACTAGTATTTTAACAATTACAATAGAAGTTCTGTTAAAATTAACAAATATCCGATGCCCAATAACTTGAAAGCTATAACCTAGAAGTTTCCTAATAGTCCAGCTATTTTTAATCAGAATAAGATTTGAAGAAGATATAAGTTTATTAAACGCCCTCACGCGTTGGACTAGTGGCTATCGCACTCGGCTTTGGTGCGAGATAATTCTGGGTTTGATTCCCGTGTTGGGTAAAGTCCATGTTTACACAGCATCATGAAGAAGAAGTGGCAAGTTACAAGTTGGTAGCACACCTAGGTTGCGAAGATCAGAACTAAACGGCGATGGAATCGTGGCATGATTACTAATAACAAAAAAAATCACCATCTGGTAAGCCTTGTTACTTTGTGTTACTTAGGTTTCTTTCTTTTTTTCAATAAGTTTAAACAAATTTAACTCTACTTCGTTTCCAATCTTAAATATACCACTATCAAGTTTAAAGAAAATGGTTGAAGAAAATTGCAAAAAACTGAATAATCCATTTAGTGAAGTGATACATCCGACTGAGGAATTTTGACAACTTACTGTGGGATACTATTGTGATACCTAACCAGATGTTTCAAGTTTCTGTGATTTTTTTGTTTTTGAGGTAGCTGTTCACATACGCACACACAGAGACCATTTTCTAAAAACTACTTTTTCGAATTCAGGGAACCTCAATTTTTTTTTAATTTAAGGTGAAGTGTATTTCTAGTGAAAACTCGATGTCGAAAATTTGACACGATTACGAAGAGAAAGTAAAAGTATTAATATTGAAGTAAAAGTCTGGCGATGATTAGAGCCCAGGTTGTGTGGAATAATCAGAACCCGGAGTCAGTATCAAGAAACTATAATAGATTGCTAGAGTCATTTAAAAATTCTCTAATTAGGAGCTGTAACTGATTCGTCATTTAATGTTTATTATAGAAATATTAGTGCACTAGGGGAGATGGAACCATATTTTGGATTTACTGTACATATAAACAAATTAAGGATTATGTCCCAACTTCGTGTGTCAAGTAAAAAGACACCTAGTTTATTCTTGAATGGAAAAAAAATATTTGTTTTCAAGTTCTGATCCCTGCCAGTTATACAAATCGGGTGAAATTGATACTTTAGATCATTTTTTGATTTATTGTCCAACCTTAAAAACCTTTAGAGAAAAATATTTGGCTTGCAATTTGTTACATCAAAACACAATTGTAAACTTGCTAGCTATAGACAGTGAAATTAAGCTGAACAATATTTATATGTTTGTGAGTAATTGTTTAAAACTAAGAAGAATAATAAACGAATGAGCTGTTATAAAATAAAAAGGAAAATCAAAACTGAATTAAACAAAAAAGAAGTGAGAGAGGAGAAAAAAAACGGAAGTGAAATCTGATTCATTTATTTATTTATTTATTTGTTATCTTCTTTTTTGATAATTATTATTACTATTATTTCATAGACATATATAGATGTTTAATTAAATTCCCTTGTATCTAGATATTTGTTTAAGTTTATGCTGTCCATTTTTCTTACTTATTGTAACTATGATGATATTTGTATTTTTATAATAGTTTCTTTCATTTGTATTAATTTAACTAGAAAACTGATTTTTTTAAAAAAAATAAAGTGCACCCATAATAGACAAAAAAAATTGCAATTTCACAAGTAAAACTTTAGACCTATATCAATCAGCATTGTATATGAAGTAAATCTGGACTCAGGGATTAAAACTCTTAGGTCGGACTAATGTAAAATGGCGATGGACTATGAAAAAATGATAACAGGTATTGCTGGTGCTATGAATGAACGTACGAACTGGCACCAAATTTTAATATTCACGATTTTACTGAATAAGAAGAGAAGGGAGAGAGGGTCCTAAATTCACCAGGGACCTACTGATACAGAGCCGAAAGGTTGTATGGTTAATAGAGGGTTTATTAAAGGGGTATGTAGGCTGAATAGCGGACGAGGAAGTAACCACGGTACACATCCTTTGTGAGCATGCCGGCGGCCTGATGAGAACAAAGTTTCTTCAACTAGGAATAAGCAATCCGGAAGCCATGTCGTACCCGCTTACAGCTTTATTAGTCCTGATTAAAAGGTCGAAGCTGAAGTATGTGCTGTAACCATAGGGGATCCACTATAGAGCTCTTAGTATAGGAAGCGGTAGAATGAGGCTCGCCTCTCCTTTATCAATCAATAAATCAATCAATTTGGTAGAAACATTTTTTTTGCCTTCAGGGGAACATAAAATATGCATTCCAATGGAAACTAAATTTGTACACTATCCTAATATTGATGTCTAGAGACGAGAGAACACTGTCCGGTGGCTACTGAGTAGACTCCGGGCGCCAATGACCATAGACTTGACGCGCCTTAAATAAAAACAAAAAATGTATATATATCCTATTTACTCTTAAGAGCACCAAGAGAAATCTAGAGAAATGGAAATTTAGCAAAGCCCTTGGGTAATTCACTTAGGATGTAAATGAATTTCTTTGAATTATAGAATCAAATCTAATTAGAATTGAGCTACTAAAACTGTTAGAATGACACGTTAAATTTTTATAATTTAATAAATTTATAATTATTACTTAATTTTAGAATAATCCGGCTTAACCATTATTAAGTTTAATTTAATACTGAAGAATTAAATATTAAAACCTAATAAAACAAAATTACTTTTTATATCTAAGACAAGGAGATTATAACATTAGAATAAATTATGTAATAAAAAAAAAATTCTACAATAAACAATTAGCTGGATGATTTTATTACAACAAGAATTAATAAATAGAATAAATAAGGGAAAAAAAACGTTTACATACGTACCTACAACCATTGTTTATAAACAATTTACTTTGAAGGATCTATGTAAAGTAGGGAATAATAACAAGTGACTAAACAAAACACTTGCATTGATTGTCTTGAACCAGTGTTCCATGTCATTCAATCTATTTACACTAATAGTAAACTTGTTTAAAAATAAATAATTTTATATTATAGTTAAGATACGCTATGCTTTTGTTTTGTTTATTTTTTATTTTTTTTAATTTAGGACGCGTCAACATCTATGAATTATTGGCGCCAGAAGCCGTCTCAGTGCACTGACGGTCTCCGGACAGTGTTCTCTCTCGTTACAGACAACACTGCCCATCACCGGACAATGAGCTGTAGAGACTCCTAGGAAGAAAAAAAAAATCTAAGGGCAGCCCAGCTGGACTGGAACCCGGGACCTCCTAGTAAGAGGAAGTATTGCGATCATGTCAAATTTTCGAAAATGAGTTTTCACCGGAAATATCCGTTTTGAGGTCCCCTAAGTTCGAAAAAAAAAATTTTTAGCGAATAGTCTGAATGCAAAATGTTTGTGAACAAAATATTTCAATAATAAAAATAAAATAAAAAATGAAAGGAAATGCAACTGAACTGATTTGCATGGGAGCCAACTGTGATGTTATGGCTGCAGTTTAAATTTGAACGTAACTACAGCCTACATTTCACAGAGAATCTCTAAAGTGAAGATTTCCTGAAGAATATTTCAAATGAAATATTTGGTAATATATGGATTCTAAGATAAAGCAAATCTCTGAAATCTGTTATCGAGAATATTCCAAACAAAAACCGTTATCGAGAATATTCCAAACAAAAACCGTTATCGAGAATATTCCAAACAAAAAACCGTTATCGAGAATATTCCAAACAAAAAACCGTTATCGAGAATATTCCAAACAAAAACCGTTATCGAGAATATTCCAAACAAAAATCTTTATCGAGAATATTCCAAACAAAAACCGTTATCGAGAATATTCCAAACAAAAACCAATCCTATAAAGTTGTACTTCTTGTTAACCGATTTTCTTCAAAATTTGGAATTCCAGCATTACATTTATTGTAACTTCATATTATATACGTGATAGAACCATACATTTTACTTAATTGGTACTTTAGAGAAAACCTTAACGTTACTGCTCCACCAATCTTCTTAAAAAAAACTTATTTCTTGGAACAATCCTTGGAATAAAAGTGATGGGCATTTATGTAAATACTATTTATGTAAGTAACCGAAGTTTAAAGCAAATTGTTAAAGTCGTTATCAACAAAAAAATCATTCAGTAATGTCGCATTTCCGGTTGACAGATTTTATCCAGAAACTTACAGTAACGATGCGGTGGTAATACACATCTATCTATCTAGATGGAATATCAAGTTTCAGCTTTCTGCAACTTTTTTTTCACACACACAAACAGACTTTCTAAATTTCAAATATTTGACAAGATCTTACTAACAATAAGAGAAATTAATAGAATTTACCTACATATAATAAATAAAAATATAAATACGTGTGGGCCTTATTAAAGTGTTGGTGGATGCCTTGATCAAGAAGTGCCACAGAATGGTTTCGAAAAGATTTGAAAAGCATAAACCAGAGCCCAATCTTGCCAATTCATTCGTTATTTGTTCTCTAATATCTTCCTGCTTGATAAAACTGAACTACGAGTTGTCAAGATCTACCAAGTACTGAAACTAGTGTCAGAATGTTCTAATTTACTACCTCAATTAGTATGCCTAATTTCTAGTTATATGTACCTGATAACACCAAAAAAAGGCTTTACTCTCTTGCTTGGCCATAGAGAAAATGATGAGTTTCTATAATGTAAGCCTCGAAGAAGTTGACAAGATTAAAAGGATAAGGCAGTCTCTACGAGAGAGAGCTTTTAAGGAATGGGCAAGTTGCAAATGGCAAGGGTATGGAGTCCAACATTTCAAAGCTTTGACGCTTGGGAATAAATTCATATGCGACAAAGCACTTCTCTCAGGGTCAGAATGGATCAATGGAGTAAAACTCAGCACCAATTATGCTCCTTTCCGTGGTGTACCGAGGGTAGGTGATCAGGCGTCGCATGACGTAGGGATCCTCTGCCGCAGATGCGGCCGAGAGAAGGAAAACTCCAGCCCATGTGCTGGGAAGCTGCCCCAACACCATAGCGTTAAGGGGAGTATCATTGAGCTTATGCAAGAGAAAAGTTACGCGTGCCGCGAAGAGATATACTACGTGGTCACAGATGGGTCACCGAGGTACGCAGACATAGTAGCGTTTGACAGCAAAGGTGGAACTGCGTTGATTTTGGACCCCATAGTGAGGTTTGAGGGCAATGAACCCAATCAAGCAGAACTCATTAACGATGAAAAGAAGGGTATCTACGAAAAATGCGTGCCCTTCCTGCAAGAGAAGTTCAGAGAAAAGTTCGGGGAGCGGGGATTCGTGGTCTATGGACTTTGGTTCGGTTCCAGGGGAACGATCCCAAAAAATACTCTATCATTTTTCGACGATGTCGGTATTAACAGAAAGAAACTGACGGTGATCGAGGAGCAAATAATCATTGACTCCCTCGGCATAATTCATAACCACATATATGGTTCATGACTCTGCTGATTGAATGTGTTTCTTGTACCAGATTAACTGTTTTTTTGTTGTATTGACACGAATCCAACGAATCGAATTGTCAATTGCTTTTATGACTGCCTCACCAATATTCTGTTCTTTCGCTGATTTAATGGATATCATCTTGATTGATCAGTACGCTGTGTCATTGCGACTCAATTTAGTTGAGCAGCACCGCCGTTCGTGCTGGATGGTGTATCTCTCTTTAACCTTCTTTATTTGCGAAAGCCTGCAGCAAGAAATTAGGATTACCACCGGTAAATTTGGCATACCACTCGGGGCTAACAACATCCTAATCTTCAATATAAATCCATTAATATCTGTCCTTTTACTGTGTCAGCTCTAAAGCCAACACAGTATACGAAACAAGGATCAAATAAATATTTAAAAAATGATAAAATTTATAAATCCTATTTTATTTTAAGCCACATCATTGTATCCAATTAAATTATATAACTATAAAACACTGTCTCTCACTTAAATTTTATTGCCATTACAAAGCTTTATTTACATAATTATTAATATTATTATTTCCTCTACATTCTGTTGCATTATTGTTGTTGTTGGTACTACAATTTTACTTTCCCGATATCAACAACGAATACACAGATAATATAATTTTTATGAGAGAATGACTATAATATTAGTTATTTCTACCATTATTGTACACTTCGAACTCATGGTCAGAACTAACTGCACAGTAATTCACTTTAAATTACTATAATCATCTTATGAATATCTTGTATTTTTCAAACCATTACAAATAAATGCTTTTTCTTCTTCCGCTTGTTTTTTTGTTGTTTTTTTTTAAGGTAATAATTTTCATTTTTAAATTGGTAATTTTGATATCTTTTATTACATTGAAAATCAGTAATGACAAAAATACAGAATACATCCATCTGATACTGGATATTTTTATTTACTCTCTTGTCTTTTTTGTATGTGAGGAAGTATTGCGATTGGGTCAAAATTTCGAAGTTGATTTTTTACCGGAAGTATATGTTTTGAAATCCTCCGAGTAGAGAAAAACTTTTTAGCGAATGGTCTAATGTAATGTTTATGTGTATGAACAACATATCTTCCTACGGGAAGCTCAATGATATTCCGTTTAGGTACCAGAACGTGTATTTTACAGATTTTCAAAGCAAAAACCATCAACTTAAAAATGCGACTCAACTGAATGTTTTTTTTTCCTTCATTTGTTTTAATTTTTTTGAAAATTGCTAAAATGAAAAATCTTATGTTTTTTATATAACTTTTTTATTGAACATTTACAACTGCATGAAATGGTACAATAAGTAAAATATGTATGTACATTTATGTGGCGAAATAGCCGTGGAATGGCTGTCATCCAGCGATAAACGCCATTACCAGCGGGGGTCAACTGCTCCTCAGCCAAAGGATTAGGGTGTGATGTTATAAGTTTTGATGAAATTTATTGTAGCGAGGCTTGGCTAGTTCAGAGATGAATGGAATGTTGAGATCTGTGTGTATAGTATGATTGAATATGTGAATATGGGTCCCGCTTTGCTGGATAACATCTGATATTTTATCCTTCCTAGCAGGCATATTCCATTTGTTATTGACCGGTTTCGAATTTTCATCCATCATAAGAGCAAATTCACCAAGTTCGTGTATAGAATTCACTTCAACGTAATGTTTCTGTTACACTCAACACTTGATGGTTTGTTGGTTGTATACATGTGCGGAAGGTTATAAGGTTATGTTACTAGGTGTGTGTGAACAAACATAAATTAATATCATTTAAAAATAAGCATGATAAATAAAAAAACGAATACATTTGATTTTCCTTTATTATTTATTTTAATATCATCTCCAATTTGCCGTTTGCTGCCAACCTTCTTACATATCAATTTACCTACATATTTTCTTGTATTATCCTTGCTTGGATTTCATATTTATTTTATTATTTGGACAAGCTTTTGACTGTCCATAAACTTTGCATTGCCTTTCTTCAAATTTTAATCTCTTCTTATTAGTCCAGTATACTCCTGGAAATTTCTTATTCCTCCAACCCCTTAATAAAATGACTTGATAAAACACTGAGCATACTTAACAACACTATTAAAATTTAGTTATAAAATATCCTTCAAAACATGGTATTTATTATACACTATTTTTTAATGTCTAATCATAATTTATAACAATTCCATTTTGTCATTAAACACATAGTAACATAACCTTATAACATCCAGCACATATATACAACCAACAAGTGTGAGTGTAACAGAAACATTACGTTGAAGTGAACACTCTACACGAACTTCGTGAATTTGTTCTGATGATAGATGAAAATCCGAAACCGGTCCAGAACAAATGAAATATGTATGCTACGATGGATAAAATATCAGATATACTATGATTGCTTACATAAAAGAGAGCGTTTAATAAGCGGCGAAGTATTTTAGATTGAAGTGTTTGTAGTCTGTCTGTTGATGTTGTTTCTTTTAGTAGTTCGGTAAAGCTCCAAGTCCGTTAACTCCAATATTAGTGCAAATAGAGAAGTATACAATCGTCGTTTATTCTACAGAGTTAGTTTTGAGCGTTTGTCAAAAAAAGAGATACTTTGCTAGGAGTTTGTATCGTCTGTTTAGCTCAGAAACGTTTAAGTCTTGTGTGGGGGTTCCAAGTTAGTCTTTTGTCTAGGTATTATAGTCCAAGGTATCGCACATGGTCGGCTGTGGGATAGGAGTGTAAAGTGTAAAGACTATCTATGTAGATTTTGTCGGGTTAATTTTTATACGCTATTTTTGTAGCCTGTGTTCTAGTGAGTGAAGATGAGGTTGTAGATAGTGGACATGGATAGTGGATCAGCATGTGTAGAGAAAATGGCAGTGTCGTCGGCAAAAGTGTAAATGGAGGTGTTGAGATTAGAAGGTAAGTCGGCTGCGTAGTTTTTGTGTAGAGAAAAGAAGAGCCACTGCCTTGTAAGTTATTCCAGCAAGTATAGGATAAGGAAAACTTTAAACTTGGAATGTTAACTGTACATTTGAAAAACATAATTACTTTTATTAGTAACATTTTCCCAGCAAAAGTGAATTTAGACGATTCTGCGCACCAGTCCACGTTAGTTTAAATTTAAAATGCTACTACAAGTTTTGTTTGTTGAGACAGAGAGCGCTGCCACACTTACGTATACATGTGTAACTCCTGCCATGTAATAAATTATGCAAGCCCAACTAAATGTTTGCAAACATTGCAATTTAAATGAAAATTTGTTAATTAAATTGTATTAATTACAGTAAGTCTCGTGTCACTCATCAGATTTTTAAAATTTTATTATCTCTAACTTCTCTACACTAACAATACACCTAAAGGAATTACCCATAGGTTATCTTAATATTTTTTTTTAACTAAATCAGGGTTCCTTTTCATGTGGAGTTTCAAGCAGAGACGGCTTGTGTCTTGAATATTTCGGCTCAATGGAGGAAAAATTAATGGGTATACGTATTCCCAGAAAACTTTAGCAAGTCATGCGTAAATGCCTGAAAAAACAACTTTTGTACACAGTTTTTCACAATTATTAAAAAGTCATTAGTTAAATTAAAATTAAGCTGAATCACATAACTTCCTCTGACAAGAATTCTCACAATAAGACAATAAGACTAGTAATTTTATTAAATGGTAAGTATTTTATAATTAATAGTAAGGAAA
>JAAEAF010014694.1:0-45320 GCA_011037195.1 Triatoma infestans | reverse complement strand
TTAAATGATTTTTTTTTTTTTTAATTATTAGGAACATTAATCGATAAATTTGTCCAATATAATATTATCTCTTTATTATGTACCGAACAATTATTTTTTTCAAGGAAGGGATTAGCTCGGTGGTAGCACGGTACACTAGTATCGCTAAGGTCCCGGGTTCGAGTCTAGCTATGGTTACCATTAAATATTCTCTTTCTAGAAGTCTCTACAGCTCACTGTCTGATGATAAACAGTGTTGTCTGTACCAAGAAAACTTGGTTGTCCACTATCCAAATGCCGGCAGTGCATTGAGAAGGCTTCGAACGCCAATGACTATAAATATTTGCTCGCCTTACAAAAAAAAAAAAAAATTCAAAGATTTTTTTCTTCAAGAAATATTACTTGACTTACTTTTTTATAAGAAAAATTAAATTATGAATTAAAACACATGAGCACAAGTGAGTATAACAACTGAATGCGATTTGTAAAAACTTTCGCGATAAATAATATTTTGTCTACAATAGTTCTACACAATTTAATAAATTGAGGATGTAAGTAATAAACTAGGAGATATAGCTAAACAATTTAAAGAATGTTTCTAATGAAAATTATATTCAGTTTGGTTCTCGATGCTAGTTACATATAACTTTCTGATACCTAATTTAGGATTCACTTGATTTCAGTCATGTTGGAACATAATTAAAATATAATAATTAAAAATGTACTTTTTGTTTACATTTTATTAACATAAAAGGGGGGGGGGGATTCTATAAATAAAGAGAAAAATATTTCCCAGTTTAATTTGATTATTAAATAAATCTCACAGTTTTATCTGTTTTTGACGTAATACCAGAATACATGTTTATATTTATCCTATCACTCTACTATTTATGCCGGCCGTAATAATTTCTTAATCTTTACCACGCTGAAATGATTGGACTGCCAGATGTGTATACGATATTTTCCGCGGAAATGTATGCACTTTACGCAGCTCTAAAGTACGCTTTGAAATTGGAAAATACGGATAATTTCGTAATTTTATCCGATAGCAAAAGTGCTCTACTTAAATTGAGTGAATGCAGTAGGAATTTTAACTTTGACTATCTTATCTGTCAAATCCTAACTTGCATCTTTCAGCTTGAGGCTACTGGCAGCACAGTCAACTTTGTATGGGTCAAGGCGCATGCGAATATTTCGGGAAATGCACGTGCGGACTCGTTGGCAAAACGAGCAATTACTGAGGGAGAGAGGTGGTGTGACATCAAAGTATCCAAAAGCGATTTGCTGCCCTTAGTGAAAAGAAGAGCGTGGCAGAATTGGCAAAGCGATTTTAGAAAGTCGGATAAGGGATTATTCTATAAATTCAATCCTGTAGTTAGCAATAGACCTTGGCATTTCCGACATTACATGGGGAAGAAGGAGATAAAAACATTATGCCGAATGAGAGCTAATCATGGTCTCTGTAATTCCTACTGTCACAGGATTGGAATCTCAATCACTTCTTCATGCGCGAACTGCGGTGAAACTGATACATTGGAACATATTATTATGATTTGTCCTGCATATGCAAATGAAAGAAATGTGTTGTTCTCAAAAGTATCGGAATTAATTATCAATCCTTTCAATTACAGAACCATTCTCCAGTCACCCACTGTGGAATTATGTAGCGCCATCTGTAAATTCTTGAATTCCATCAATAGGAAAGTATAAGTTCTAATGCAATAATGTTTATGTTATTAAAATCAAGAAAAATCATTATACAGTTTATTAGACTGAATAAATAAATATATAGTTAAGCTGGCTATGGCTTCAAGCTAATGCCAAAAAAAAAAAAGAAAGAAAAGAAAAATATGAATTAGAATATAATTGTTTTCAATTTCTCCTTGATTCTCCCTTGAGGTACCAAACACGAAGAAACAGATGTTGTGAGATCCGGTATGTAAACCGGATGTGTCAGAACTTCCCCGACTAATTTTTCAATAATTTCAACCGTGTATTGCACAGTGGACGATAGACAAGCCTCGCCCTCCAGTAACCCTTCTCGTTGCATACCACGTCCCTTTTTCCGAAATGCTGACTTCATTTATTTTCAAGCATCTCTCTAGCACTGATTCCCAGTTAATACGATGTCCAAAAATAAATCACAGAAAGTGGACATTTCTTATTCCAAAATATCCTGGAAATGAAACCTCGTCCCACATGTTGCAACTCAGACTCATTTCTTAGTTCATTTATTAACACAACAACTTACACCTTATTATTTAAGCATTCAAGAATATATTTCGAATTGTTTCATCCTCTCAAAAACTAGAAACCAACGACTGAATACTGTTTTCCCAAAGTGCAGTTTTTACAGGGCGTGCCATCGTTGAATGAAGTTATGTATTCTGAAACAATGGTCAATTTAACTAATTATTCAAACTAATGTTACTGAAAATATTTATTCTTATTTAGAAATTCTTTGATTTACATTTAGTTCCTTGTCACTTCGCTCTTTGCACCCTAACATTTACCTTCATTGCTTTCATTTATCCTCAAATACAAATAAAAAAGCAGTAATCAATATCCGTAGTAAAGTTAAAACATTTTTATATAATGTATATAAATCATTTGGCATTATTATATTCACATTTATAGATTAGTTTTATATCTTGTCTTAGACTTCCATATATTTTAAAAATTTAATCACCCTGATAATTGAATCAATTATCAATGCTTCAGTTAAACAGCCAGAAATCTAATCCAGTCCCTATATATTGGAATTCTGGAGATTCAGTAATAATGTGTTGGACGGATAATGGCACACATAAGTTAAATAATGTGTTCGGGTCACCATATATGTACAGATTAGTGGCGTAGGACCATTTCTTAATTGAGTCACTACTATTTACTCTCTCTGTACGGTTATCTAGAGGTAAGTCTCGGGTCTGTGTCGTTTCTTTAATTAATCTTAGTTTATTATTTAAAAACTGCCCTCAATTCTTGCTGCCAGCTTTGGGTATACTCTTTATCATACGGGTTACACCAGTAGGCATGTTTTTCTCCATTGTAACTTCCAAGGTGACAGCAACTTTTCCTCTAATACCTGACAATGGTCAGGTAACAAAATAATTTAAACGCTAATCACTTCGGTTTTTAAATTATACATTAATATATGAATAACTTTAATGACCGAATGTAGTGAATAAATATGTTTCAAAGAGAGGGAGCTAATGGAATTAGGGCATACAGCTAGCTACATCTCCCAAAGTCCCTTGTAAAGTGCCATACAGATCGCATAAAACTCTGCAATACAGAAACAACTTGCCAATGGTAGGACAGATGTATATTTCCTATCCTATAAGATTACCGCAGCAACTATTTGATTATAGAGCACTTATTTGATAATTTGTTGGGGTTGGTTCCGCAGAGCTGGAAAGCATCAGAGAAATTTTCCGTGATAGCCTGCTTCTTTTTGTGGTCATCGACCGGTTTCGGGCGTTCGCCCATCATCAGGTTGCATTTGACAAACAGTGTGATAACATAATTAGCTCTATGCAAATCTACGTTATTACACTGTTTGACAAACGCATCCTGATGATGGGTGAACGCCCGAAACCGGTCGATGACCACAAAAAGAAGCAAGCTATCACGGAAAATATCTCAAATAGATCACTTTATTTAACTTTTTCCTACTCAGTACTTCAAATAAATATTGTTTATATTCTGTTTCAGAAGTTTTGTTTAGGGGTGTTTCATTAGGAATTTGTTAATTAATGTCGGAGATGTTAACCAGGGTGCCGTTGCTTGCTGTTGATATCTAAATAATGAGGGATAGCTAGTTCATATCGAGAAACAAGATAACGACCCTTTATTCCAAAAGGCTTGATTGCTTACGGATCTCCTACATTTCTCTGCTAATGGTAGGCGTTTTACTACTTTGTAAGCAAGGGCTTATCAGGTTGCTATGTAACCTTACAAAAAATCTTAGTGCAAATAATTTTCGTCTAAGTTATAGTTTTCTATCCGGCTTCTGCAAGGACTATTTTTGAAGGCGTCTAAGGATATTGTCATACCTAATTGTTCACAATATCCAATTATTTTAGAGCCATTTCTCGAGCAGTCGCATATTATAAAACTGGAATAAATAATTTCAATAGCACCAATAGCTTCTTATCTCTACCCCATTACAGCGCTACTATATCTGCATCCTATCACGGCGATGCTAATAATACAAACCCATATACCAGCGCTCGAGTGCCACCAGTTCAAGCAACAATCTTCGCCCAGTTCCTCAAGTATAAATATGCGGCTCATATAATTGTCTACACAGTCTTCAAGAGGCTATTAATTAACAAGTCTACAAGCAAAAGTCTTTAACCAATCTTGAACGTGACAATTATATAAACGGTGTCTTCAAAGAGAGTCTACAAGCACACTTGAAGAGAATAACAATAAAACTTGTAACAAGTGGATAACTAGTTTTCAACTAGATGGTAGAATGAATAGTTTGCGACAAAGTAGATGATCCCAAGAATAAAGCTTGTTAGCTAAGTTGCAATGAAATACCTCTAGTCGAACGAATAAGGAATAGGTAAGAATAGAACGCCTAGTTGGTACCAAACTACCCGATTCCATAGAGGCTGGCTTGTTTGACAGGTCGCGAAAACTACCCGACCGTATGGGAAGGAAGAGTATGATTTCAATAAGCAGAAGTTTTTCCCGCCCTGTCGAAAAAACTATCTGATTTTATGCTGCAAAGGTTTCTGCTTATATACAGTACGAAGACCCTTACCAGCGCGGACATTGAGTAACTAAGTGGGGGAAGATTAGTGGAGGGTCTCCACTTGCCATTACAACCCCCCCAGTATTGTTCATTTTTTTAAAATAAACTCAATAACATATTCCACAGGTTTTTTCTTGTAAACCACACTCTCTTCACTTACACTAGATATTATGCTTAATACGTTATTTAGGTATTTCCGTTTTTTAAAAATTTTTGCATTTTATTTATTTATTGAATGTATTTGTTTATGATTATGTTATTAACATTAACCAATCTTGATAATTGAGGGCTGGAAAAAGCCATCGTATTGACATTAATGACTACTGTTGGCTTCTACATGCCTGCATCCGTCAACAGAATTTACCGCTATCACTATTTACTATCTAAAAACATTTTGACCCAAAACGTTTTGCAGCCACAAATTTCTTAAGTTTTGGGAAATCAAGAATGTCAGAGGGAGCCAAATCTGGCGAATACGGAGGTTGTTCCAACAATTCATACTTCAAATCCCTCAATTTTCCCATTGCCAAAGCACCTTTACGGGCGGGAGCACTGTCTTGGTGGAAGAGGATATTTTTCTCTTTTGCAAACCAGGCTTTTTCTCACTAATTTTTTCATCTAGCTGATCAAGAAGATGTTCGTAGTATTCCCTATTAATTGTTTGATCCTTTGGCAGGTAGCCAATAAAAGAATCCCTTTGGAATTCCAAAAAACACTAGCCATAAACCTTCCAGCCGATGCAACTGTCTTTGCTTTCTTCGGTGCAAAGTCACCGGTTTCTACCCACTTCTTGGGCTGTTGTTTTCACTCGGGTGTAAAGTGGTGAACAAAAGGCGCAGAAAAACGGTTGGATTCTTCTTGAAACGAAACAAACATTGCTGGGAAAATCGATTCCTCATTTGTTTGTGATCAGCATTTAACACATGCGGCGTCCATCATGCACAAAGCTTTCTCATACTGAGTTCTTCGTGTAAAATATGCCTTACCCTTTCTTCTGAGATGCCTACAGCCTTAGCTATCCAGCGGTGGCTCTGCACCGTCCTTCACGTGGATCATCTTCACGTCGATGTAAGATCACGTTTAAACTCAACTGCCCGTTTTTTTTTACTGTTGATAACGAAGATCCAGGCTACTTATACACTTTCACCAACTTTGGATGAATTCTTTTGGCGATAAGCCATCCAAAACATATTGAAATTCTTTCTATTCTTTCTAGTTATTTAAAAAAATTATAATATTCAGTAATTAATATTTTGACAATGATCAGTACATTACATTTAGTGGTATAAGTATGTACATAATTTTATGTTAGATTTTTAAACTGAAAGTTTTGTTATGAAGCAGTAGTTGAAAGTATAAAAACCATACTTTGAGTAAGTAGCAGTATACCTATTAATTAAAAAGTAAGAATTTTTGATCAATAGGTTAGATGAGAAAATATCAATATAAACGTATGTTGTCAAAAATAATGTTAAAAAAAATAATCAACAATATTGTGCAATGTGAAAACAATATTTTTGATAGCTCCTATATATAAAACTTAATGCCTGTTACGTGTATAAAAAGAATAGAAAAGAAATAGTCATTCTAATAGCACAGCCTTAATGACTATCACCGTTAAAAAACAGCGGAGAAAAGACTCTAATTTCTATTAGCTATATTTTTAGGAAATGATTGTGTATGATGGGTGATAGTTGATTGGTGACTTATCTTAAGGGAAATAGTATATAGTGAAGTTTGTAGTAAATTAGGTGGTATGGTAGTGCTTGCAAATAAGAACCTATTCTTCTACTGCTTCTTAATTATCATTCTCGTGCCAATAGTGACCATCATCCATCTTCTCTCATTCTATCTCTATAGTTCTATCACTGATTAAGAACCACCAACTCAAGGAAATTGTTAATAATAGGCACTTGTTGAAACATCTTTGAATTCCATCACGCCCTTCTTGGTGGGATTATAGTCAACAACGATTCCATCATTCAAGATATATATATATATATATATATACCTCTTGAGTTCAATGTTCACTTTACTTAGTAATCATATATATCCGTGTAGCTCTACTATTTCAAATAGATTACTATCTTTCCCTCTCATTATTGTATTTCCTCTTTACTTTAGATTGTAACAACTACAGCTAACAAACTAAATTAAAGTACATTTCAAAATATAACTTTTACCTGAATGTGCTTTGTATAAGAATTTTGAAAAAAAAAAAGTAGCTCTTAAACAGTACCTCAGCATGTGAATCTAATAAGGATAGTAATCTTAACACATTATTAAATTCGATTCCATTCCCATTTCCTTCGTATTTTTATTTCTCTTTGTTGTAAAAAAAAGATGCATTGCGATTGCGATCTCGTGTCAAATAAATTTTTTGATATCGATTTCGGCAAAACTATAAACATTTCTACTTATAAAAATTCTATATTAGAACCATTTTTTTAAAATAGTTTCAGATTATTAAAGTTTAGATCATGCAAGATTCTACCAGAAACAAAATAATACATTCTGTTTTTTTTTTTTAATTAAACTACTATAATATGTACCCATTACTAAAAGTTAATTAAAATTAAAATAATTTAATTGTGCCATTCTTTTTCTTAATTTTTAATTCATTATTTCAATAGCAATTTAATTAGTTTCCTTGTTTAAAATTTTAACTATGGCTAAAATTTTAATAAAGCACAATAAATTAAACAAATTATATTCTAAATTTGGTGTAAAAAATGAAAACGACAGAAAAAATTAGGCACAACAACCCCAACTTAATATGAAGTAAATAAAAACTAACTTTCAAACTAAAGTATCTATTGGTTATTTAAGATAAAATATTTGGTATTGTTCATTTGTTGTTTTTCTTTCATGTATTTTTTTTGCGAAAGAAAATTGTAAAATCTCTTGGTGAAAATGCAGCGTTATATTTTAGGATAAATATTTAACGCATATACTTTGAGGTTTTGGATTTATGGTATGGTTATTAAACCTAGGTTGTTATATGCGGCTGTGGTGTAGTGGCGTCGCATTGAGATAAGACTGCTGCTTGAGGATATTCAACGCTTGGCTTGTCTGGCTGTGACCGGTGCTATGTGATACCCGCGCTTTGTAGAGGTGAAAACTATGGCAATGAAAGCCGGTTATAGAATTAAACAGGCAGTTTTTTGGCAGGGTAAGCGATATGTCACTCTACCATTCATCGCGAGATGCTTTTGAAGGTTCCTGTTAGAGGTTTTCTTTCTGATAGAATGTTGAAGACTTTGGTCCTACAGTGTCAGGTTACCTTCTAGGGAAAATTGGTCAAGATTGGGTCCGTCTGGCGTGATACCTGATAATTACTTCCGGTATTTCACGGACGGTTCCAGAATGGATGGTAGGTCTGGAGCTGCGGTCTATTTTGAGACCGGAGATCATTTTGTAGTATCTCTTGGTGAATGGACCACGGTCTTCCAGACTGACGTTTATGCTATTTTTTGTTGTGTCTTGGATGAGAGGGTACGTAACACTAACTTAAAAGGTGTTTGTATCTGCTCGGGCAGCCAGGCTGCGCTGAAGGCACTGAGTTCATGTGCCTTCTCTTCCAGGTCTCTTCCCGGAACCTTTGGTGTTACAATGTTCTAAAATACTGGAAGAGCTTTCTTCTCTGAAGGATGTGCTTCTAGTCTGGGTGCCAGTCACATGGGGATTTTTGGGAATGAGGAGGTGGATAGGTTTGCCAAATTAGGCGCCTCTCTTTCTTTCATTAGTCCCGACCTGCTGTTGGCGTGTCTTCTGGCACATGTCTGTCAGGCTTCCAGACATGGACAGCTTCATAGCATTCATCCTTTGGATGAGCTCAGTTGGTTTTCGGCAGTCCAATGCTCATCGGGGGTCCGGACAAGGCCATTAATGAGACGTTGCTGTGTTTTTCACGGAGCGCTCTCTGGCATCTGGTTGGATCTCTTACTGGAACATTGTGGCTTAAGGAGACGTCTCTACATAATGGGGCTCATGCCGGATCCATTTTGTACGGTCTGTGAGACACGGGAGGAAACACCTACCCATCTTATGACTGATTGCCTGGATTGTGATGAAATTAGGTTCGGGACCTTTGGTCGGAATAGGATGTCTGTGGAAGAGCTTAGGCTATTTCCGCTTAAGGTTATTGTCCGATTTATTCGGACTGCGGTGAATCTCCTCCACTACTCTTCGCCATTCTTCTTTCTCATGGGCAATTCATCTCCCCATACCGAGTCTTTGGAGGATTTCCTTCAAATCGTCCAGCCATCTTTTACGTGGCCATTTTTCTACTTCTACGCCTTTCCTCCAGGTTTACTTTTCAATATTTTTTTGGGATTCTCTCAGCTGGCATCCTCTCCACATATCTCAGCCACCTCAACTGATTCCTTCTTACAAAAGTGACCAGATCCGGCTCGCTGTACATCTGTCGAAGTTCGGCATTCTTTCTAATCCTCCAGTGCCTCACCCTCACAGACAGGTCCTTGAAATTCATCTGAGTTCTTTCATTTCCCATTTATCCACAATATTTTCGTTTTCTTTGGTAAGTACCCAAGTTTCACAGCCATTACTACACTATTAACTTTCAGCAATTACTATCCTATTAACTAAGTTACATATTTTCTCTCTCTCTCTCTCTTTTTCTACTTATTTTTGAACCTTCACTCTCACTGACGTCGAGTCGCCACTGAGTGTGCATGAAGAGGGAAATAATGCAAAGCTGACTTGCTTTAAAGGCTCAGTGAGGGCGTCTCGATGAAGCTGCTATTGTAACTTTTGTCAAGACAAGCTTTTATGTGGTGAATAATGGCTAATACAATAGATTAAATGATTTTTAGTTGTTGCAATTTTCTCGAAAATAGCACCAGATTGTATTCTACACACTATTTGATGAATTATGGGAATTACGGAACTTTGGAGAATATCAGTTTAGTTAAAGTGCGACTTTACAGCGAGGGACTGAATTTCTTGAAAACCGTTCGAAAGACATCTCTCAAATTTCAATTACTAACTAGTTAATCTTGCACCATTATTTAAAATAATATTCTCAAACAATGTATTTCAAAGTTAATTTATGATGTTAGGGCTTCCCTCTAAATTAGCTTTTCAGTTTTGTTGGAAGTTGATAAGAAACCTGTCTGGTTGTGTACAATTTAGTAATGTTCACATCGCTCTTAGGTTCTGATGAATACGAAATTAACTTCACCTATTCATACTGTATATCTATTATTTTTGAAAACAAAAAACTGATTTCAAAAGTTTAATTTGGAAAAAGTTTTTCTTCCAAATTTCCATTACAATATTTTGTATTGTTCTGATAAAAAAAAAGATTTGAGAAATGGGACACATTCCACTTCCTATAAAATTTTCTATTTCTCATCATAAATATTGACTAAAAAAAAAAAAATTCTTTTGATTTTTTTTCAACTTTGAAATATTCATATATTTTGGATTTCCGAAATGTTTAATTTTTTATTTAATATTATTTAAATTTAGTTAAAAATAAACAAGATATTGAGTGGTTGAATAATAAAACTTTAGTGGCATATATGGCTGCTTGATTTGCACTTTACTTTTATAAATAATCGTCGTTTCAAAATTCTATGCATATTAAACTATATAAAAAGTTCTGCTTCATATACTAATCTAGTTTTTTGGGGAGAAGTGGGAGAGAAGGGTTGGGGGAAATGATATAGTAGCAAACTTTTCCTTTGCACGTACAAGGTTGCGCTAGCGAACACCAGCATAGTAATCAAACATAATCACTGTTCATTATAAGGTGTAAAGTAAAGAAGGAACGGTGAATATAACTAAAGGAAAATGTTGAGAGCTGGGATTAGTGAGAAAAAGAAAAAAATTTGCATGGCACTTGAAGAGCATCTTATTATGCATAAAAAGTGTAATAACCAATTTGAGATTAGTTTTGAAAGCTAGTAGAGACTTAAATGAGGTTGCATCAGCCAGGGAGAAGTGGCAAGAGAGTGGAGACTATATAACCAAAGTGTTGTCTTAATCAAAATGTAAAACCGAGATAGGGTCCCAGAGTTAAGGAACGTAAGCAAGGGTGGTGGGCTGTGAACAGATTATTAGAAGGAGAAGATATGATGAAGTGTAGATGGGGGCGGGCAAGAGCAAGAAAGTGATGGAAATAGTGGATAGAGAAGGGCATTTGCATTGTAGAAGGACAAGACCTGTGAGAGAGCAGCGTCCTTGTCAATCAGCTAAGGATTTCTTTTCATTTTACTATGCTAATATGAGACGGTGGTGATGCGGAGCACAAGAAGCATATGAGTGATACGATCCCATCCCTACTACTGGCAACATATATATGTATGTATATATATACAAAGCTACTCCGGTCCTTTACATATCACAAACAGCACTCACGTATCATCTATCCATACAACCAGGTTACAGAATCACCCACTAACTTTCAACTTCTCTACAGTCCTTCTTCTTTAACCTATCCTATATACACTTTTACCACAAACGTAATAGAATAAAATCCCTGGAGAGAAAAAGAAAAGATTTGATCTTCCTTATAATACGATTCAGTTCTGTGATATTTTACTTTTATATATATTTACATATATATGTAAATACCTTCCACTTTATTTCAGATTATTTTAAAAAAATCAATGTTGTATTATATATTGTAAATATTAGTGTGTTGATGTGGAAGGCTTGTACTAGATTTTGGATTAATGTATTGTAAAGATGTGGAGGGGGACACTTTTCTACTTGCCACCTTGCCAATGTAAATTTCATGTAATTTTTTTTTATATAGTTTTATTTCAAATATTTTTTGTTTAAATAAATTATTTTGTAAATGAAACAAATTAGTTTCATTACCAACTGAACACCATATATCCTCCTTTCGATTATAATTTATAAATAATAAAAATAAATAAGAAATAGCAATAAATTAATTATAATACAGAGATCTACAGAGAAATATAGATATACGTAGTTAGATATTGTTGCGTTGTTAACAATTACAAAAAAAAAAAAAATCTGGTGTGAAACACTCACACAACTTTCTCTTACTCCAGTTCTCAAAATGATAATTGACAAATTTTATAGTTTGTGTACCAAATTTAATGAAATTCGTCGAAAACTGAAAAAACTGTTCAGTAAAAGCGCACTTCCGGTTTACTAATTTTCTTGAAACTCGGAATTTCAGCCATCTATTTATATCTAACTAATTATGTTTGGATGATAGAATTGTATAATGAACTAGGATACCACTTTGATGAAAATCTAACCCCACCCCTCCCCTAAAAGTGCTCTTAAAAGAAATTTCCCAGAGAAATGTTTTAGATAAAAGTTGTAGATCTTTGCATGTTTAGTTTATATACAAAGTTTCAAAAAAATCGTCAAAGCCATTTTTGAGAAAATTGCGAAAAAGTGAATAAATCATTTAGTAAAGTGGTAAAGTAAACGCACTTCCGGTTATCCGATTTTTTTCAAACTCAGACTTTCAACAACATATTTAATTCTAATTAACATTATTTAGATGGCAGAATTGTCTAATAAACTGAAATAGCACTTTAGATGGAAACCTAACCCCACCCCTCCCCCAAAAGTGCCCTTCAATGCATTTTCCCGGAGAAATGTTTTTAATAGAGTTGTAGCTCTTTGTATGTGTGGTTGATGTTTAAAGTTTAAAGAAAATCGTCGGAGCCATTTTTGAGAAAATCGCAAAAAAGTAAAAAATCCAACTAGTAAAGTGGTACTTCCGGTTGAGGAATTTTCACAGATAACGTACAGTCAGATGCCATGGTGACCTCTAAACGGAATATCAAATTTCAACTTTCTACGCTTTTTCGTTTTTGAGCAATGCTGTTCACATACATACATACACACACGGACACACACACACACGGACACACACACACAAACAGACCATTTGCTAAAAACCACTTTTTTGGACTCAGGGGACCTCAAAACGGATATTTCCGGTGAAAACTCGATATCGAAAATTTGACACGATTACAATACTTCCTGACATTAGGAGTAAGAGAAAGTAATAACATAATATTTACATACACATGAAAGTCTGACCGTTATATTTGAAACAATTTTCCAGTAAAGATCTGGTGTGAAACATTCACACGAATTTCTCTAACAATTTATGTTAACTTCATCTTGTGTTATTGCATACATACATCATAAGTTTAAGTTTTTCTGATTATATTCAGTGTTAAATTCATAGGAAAAAAGTAAAATAAAAATTAAGTTTCCATGGAATTTTTGCAAAAATGTGGTAATTGTTTCATACTGAATTTAAATTTTCCAAGGATATTCTGGATTAGAATGTAATCACATTCAGGTATACCATATGCTTTGTCTGAGATTATCTTTCATCATACTATATTATTTTTTATTATTTGCTTACATAAGTTAAATGTAGAAAGTTCAGTTTGAAAAAATCAATAACCTTAACTTTAAAAATACTTATATATTTTTTTTTTTTGAAAGGTTTTCCTCATCAACTAAGCATCCTTATATCCCTCTCCCCCTCCCCCAAGGGCGAATTAATCAAAACTTTTTATTTATCCCCTCCATACAGCTCTTTCTGCAGAGCTTCTTCACGTAGCAGACCATTTCCTGCGATGGATGCCAAAAATATATTGTATGTGAAAAATATTATTTTAATAATATTGTAACATTCGCTGGCTAAAAGGGTACAACCAGGTAGAAGACTACAGTTACGAGTAGAATTCATAGAACTCTGTCACCTTTGTCTTTTGCCCTTCTCAATGAGGGGGAAGATTTGTACTAACAAGAGAAGGCATTCCTTTTAAAACAGTCTGAACTAGACATTCTACCAGTAAAAAAATCAGTGCCAGTTTAAGCGTTAAATATTGAGTAAAATCAATCTAACTAGTTTCCACAATACATTAATAAGTTTATACATTCATTGCAAATAACTTGTAGCTATTATTATTTTTTATAGAATATATTTATTGTTAGCAGTGGTGACTACTTTCTTATTTCTGATACTTCTCTCTCTCTTAAAACTTACATACACACAAGCCCTTTACTAAACCGCTCACGACACAAGGTACTTAAACTACAAACTACTACGAAACAACATCACACCAATCACATTTCATCCTCTTCTACTATCTCTCTCCATTTTAATTTTGGTCTGCCTCTTTTCTCCTTTTACCCTGGGATCATTTCATCACTTATTTGGGGGTTTTTGGCTCCTCATTTTGAGTGTATGACCGAACCATTCCCATCTCCTTTCTGTTGTTCTCTGGAGAATGTCCTTCTCCACAACCATGGCCTTTCTTATTTCCATGTTTTCCCAAATATTTAAATTTAATTAAAAAAAATATCTGACAATATAAGTTGATATTATTTAAATGTATAATATTAATAATACTAATAACAATACAAATTTTATTGAAAATTTCGTGTTTTACTGGAATAAAGATAATATTATACTTAGGACTTTAGCTATAAAATATTATACATTGCTAATATGGTTGATTTGTTTAAGATTCAGTGCATATTGTAACAGCAACCAAAGAGATTAAAGAGAATAGAAACGAACCCAACCACTCTCTTTGGTTGCTGTTACAATATAAAGAAGATATTTGTTTAGCATTAAATCACCACATTATATTTATATTAAAGAATTAACCTTTATGTAAAAGAGTTCTTAGATAAAGTTAATTAGTCAATTTTAGAATTATATTAGGTACAAAAGTCGTGTGTGTTTACAAAATTTACCCACTATTGCAAAATATCAATAATTCCAGAAGCGCGCCTAATGAAGGATTAAATGAAGGAAAGTTCCGATCAGCAAATCTTCCATATTAATGAAGGTTTATCAACATTTGTAACGACAAGATTAAAATTTTAGCAATAATTTTTTATATAGGTGTTTAATTTCTTTCCAAACAATTTTTTAACTAATTAATGAATTTCATTTGGAATACTTTTTCAGTTTTTTTCAATTTCCATAAAAAAAGGTTCTGTTTTTTTTATGAGTACATTCAGGGCCAGAGATGGATTTTGGTAATTTTTGGCATTCAATACGCAAGGGTATGCGCCCATGTAATCATAATTAACCTGCTCAAAACTAATATTGCCTTTTCCACGTCTGCATGATATGTCTTTTATCTTTTATATCTTTTAATAATTTTTTTAATTATCAAGAGTTTAGATAAGTTCAAGCTACATTGTCATTTTTCATAAGCACATATTTTTTGGAAATGTGGGTGGATCCGCAATGCTGGATAACATCTGGTATTTTATCGGTCGTAGCATGCATATTGATTTTGTTGCTGACCGGTTTCGGATTTTTATCGAACGTCAGTGTAAATCCACCAAGTTCGTCTTCTCTATTCACCAAGTGAACTCTCTGTTCACTTCAACGCAATGTTCCTGTTACACTCACACTTCTTGGTTGCATATAGGTGGAGAGGTTATAAGATATAAGAACATAACCTTATAACCTCCCCTCATATATACAACCAACAAGTAGGAGTGTAACAGAAACATTATATTGAAGTGAACTCTCTACACGAACTTGGTGAATTTGCTCTGATGATGGATGAAAATCCGAAACGGGTCAGGAACAAAATCCATATTTATGCTACGACGGATAAAATACCAGATATATTTTGGGATTTAGTTAGAGTTTTAAGATTTCTATTATTTTGTATTTCTTAACTTAGTTTATACTTTGATTACTTTTTGCTTTGCTTGATTTTTTAGTTTTTTATTTCTACTTTGTAAATAGTAGCAGCAGATATTAGTATTTATCTCTTGTTATTGCGTCAAAATAACGCACTATGACGCAATATTGCTAGTTTAATTGGAAAATGGAGTATCGCCAAAAAATCTCGGATGAAATTAAATAATATAGAATAACTTTTTTTTCAAAGATTCCCATTTCACGACGAAATATTCAAATGACTTGTATGGAAAATTCGGCGTAGGTTTGGTAATCGATGCATGGGGGGGGGGCACTGAATATGTAAAAACATAGCATGTTTAATGTTCCTGTGTAATCAATCTTTTGCATAGAAAGGACTGTTAGTAATCTGGCGGAGGATTTTGGATTGGATGGTGAGGATGCGGTAAATATCAGAACACTTGGCAGTTCCGTTCAGCTCCAGTCCGTAAGTCCATAGTGATCTAAGTAAAGAGATGTAAAGGAGTCTTTTTTTGGAGAGTGATAATTTTGAGCATTTGTCAAGCAGTTTGGAGAGAAATCTACAACCTATTTTGACATCAGAGCGTTTGAGCAGTATAGAGGGTACCGTCAGGTCAATCTTTTGCCCAAGACTAGTACAAGATAGCGCCCATGGTCAAATTGGGGTAAATTGGAGAAAGAGTTTTGCGCTTTAGAGTAAACACTATATATACATATTTTCATTTACAAATGTTTACTTTAATTTTCCAATTTTAAAAGCCTGGATTCCAGAAACGTAAGGTGAGATTTGAAAACTTAATTTAATAAAATTGATTTTAGGTCCATGTCAAAGAGCTATGGCATTAAATCTTCCTCTAAAATGGCATTTAGTTCAATATATTATTAGTACATCTGTTACATTAAATTTTGAAAAATTCATTATCTACCACCCTGTTACAATTTTGAAAAAAATTTTATCAAATGAATTTGTCTTAATCGGAAAAAAAAATCACGAGTGTATCCAGGGCCGATTCTTCAAAGCGCGGGGGTTACGCATTGTTCTGCCCCTTTGAAAATTAATTCAAATTGTAATTTTTAATTATAATAATTTCGTTAATTATATTTGTTATTTTCATTCATTCATTGTTTAACTTGTATATAAAATGAGAAAAGAAAATTTAGCGGCAACACTATATGAAGGGTGGTATAATAGATAGGTGACAAAAAAAAAAATTGGGTGAAGGTACATTACATCCACAACAAAATAAGTTACACAAAAAAAAAATCGTTATCCCTAATTTACATTCAACATGGAATCATATGTTCTGTGGCAAAAGAAAATAGACATTTAACTTTTAAATTATATTATTAATTGATTATTCTTGAAACAATAATCTTCACTAAACTACAATATACAACTTACTTGACAAAAAATACTTTGAACAAATTCTGAAAAAATTGCTCAATGAAATATTACATCTTAATCAAATGCTTAACGTATATAACAAGTCAGAAGCCTAAAGTGCCCCCGGGGAGCCTAAAGCGAATTTTCAATTTTGAGATTTCTGTTAATTTTCACATTTGAGATATATCGTTCATTTCATACTTCGTACATTTACATGGATTGAGTAAGCATATGCTATTTTTTTTCCTAACCAGAGCACTTTAAAACATGTATTTTCTATGAAAACATCCCCCCCCCATAGTAGGGCAAGAGAAAGTAAAAAAAAATCAATAAATATTAATGTTCAATGAAAGAGGCAAAATTTTTAAAGACTAGGTCTCAAATTAAGCGTTAATTTTTTTAAGGAGCGGTCGCAGAATGGTTAAGAAGTTAATAATTATACTGTTCAGTGCTATTAAAGAATGTTTAGATAATTATGTCTAATGACCACACAACCATGACTCAATCAATGTAATTGAAAAACCAAAACTTATTAAATTAAAAACTAATGTATGATGAATATTTGATTATGTTTGAGAAACTATGTTGGTCTAATATTGTGGGGGGGGGGGGGGGGGTGAGTGAATCACCAAGACAATTTGTTGTTGTTGTTGTTTCTTTATACTTTGTTTTAGTGCAATAAAGTCCCTGAAGGTATGGGTGTGCCTAGTCAATGTTTTGCGATTGGCTAGTAAGAGCCCCTCTTCATGGAAACGGGCAACATTGTGCTGGAGTAGGGGAACATGGCGAAGAGTGAGGACGTACTGACATAAAGTTGGATAACATCACAAGGTCGGCCTGAGCGCCGTCTTACAGTGGTCTTCTCCTTGCCCGAACAGAAACATTGCTGGTCCTATCCTCCTTACATCTTCCCTGCCAATCTTTTCAATATTCCCTTTGACTTTTAGCCAAACTACCAATCCCCATCATCACAGATTCACCACTATTCACCTCACATATAAATTATGTTTACAGGTTTGTTCGTTTGTTTTTTGTTTTTTTTTGAGATTTCTATAAATCTTAAATGATTTCATTGATTTAGAACTAAAAAAGTTTCTCAACTTAAGTTCTTATTTTCAATATCTCAATTCTTTATTTCATAACTTTATTTATTTTCCATCATCGTGATGAGAAAATAATTTTCATTTTGTAGAGAATGATTGGATTTCGGACATAATATTTGTGGAATTTAGAATTGATGAATATTAATATTTCAAGTGACGACTTTTTTTTTTAATTACATTTTTAAAATTTTAATAACAATTCGTTTAAGGTTTTTCTTAGCCTAGCTACAAAAGCATCGGTATGGACCAATGATATATTTGCAAACATTCAGCGGGAAATTTCAATATTAGCATTATTCTAATTAATTGACCTTTTTTTGGATTCTTAGATCCCTATAAAGAAATCATAAATTATGATAGATAGATTATGGATAGAAAAAGGGGAGGGATTCGCTCAGTCTTAGCGCGTAGGATTCCTACACGGAGGTCCTGAATTTAAAATTCAGCAGTGCTACTCTTAGAGTTTTTCTTCTTTGGGTAATTTTGTCTCTACTAAAGATACATTTGCCCGGCTACTGGCAATGCATTGAGCAGATTCCAGGGGTACAGAGATCTTTCAGATAGGTAAACTATGCCTAAAAAAAAAAATCTGGCTAACTCTTTATATATAAAATTCATGTGGACACCAAAATTCAATTTGTGTCTACAATAATATATCATATTTTTAACATAATGGGACAATGCTCTGATCAGCATCTATATAGTCAAAAATGGTTTACCACCCAATTCTTTACAGCTTTTACTGCTGGTATCGTATTAAATTTTCGAAATTGAACAGTTTTAAGAAAATAAAATTATCTGTAGCGAATGGTCTATGTATGTATGAATGTTTAGGTATATGAACAAATATGTTTAAAACGAAAAATTCTAGGAAGCTGAAAACTTGATACCCCGTTTGAGTACCCTATTTTATTCCCTCAATTTTTATTAAATTTTCTATAAATTCTAGTCAATAAATGCTATCAATTGCCTATCAGTTGAAATGTGATTGTTGTTGTAGTGTAGTGGTAAGTTGCGGCGTGAGCGGTTTTGTAAAGGGGCTTGTGAGTATATATGTTTAAGAGAGAAGTATTAGAAATAATCAAGAGATCACCACTGTTTTTGAAATAAATATATTCTCTAAGTGAATTTAAATGCTTTACAATATTCACAACTATATCTTAATAAATCAATTGTTTATCTATAATAAATGCTAATCTCTATCACTGGCACTGAGTTTAAGAGAGCGATTCCTGAAGCAAGTGTTCTGGCTTGAATGTCTGTTCAGATTGTGTTGAAGGAATGTCTTCTCTTCATAGTTCAAATCCTTTCAAATAATGCTGGTATGTCTGGAGGGAGTTTTATTGTTTTACCCTAACTGTTTCTTGCCCTTTGTCTCTTGGTTTGCATTGACCTAGATTGTAGTACCTGGCTCTATCCCCATCACTAAAATACACTATTTGAACTAGCTAATTTTCACAAAATTATTTTACTAAACTATTTTCCAAAACTATTATTTTTCCATTTCGTTCTTCCACTACACAGTTTTATTTAGAAATATTTGTCAGATAAATGGATTTGTGGGATGATTCTAGAGGTGCTGCAAGTTTTGCAGTAAAAATTTATGGTTTGATTACCTATATAAATAGTTGGGTCCATTAAAGGAAAAGCTAGAATTGAAATTTGAAGAAAACCAGTTGGCCGGAAGTATGACTTTTCAGATTAGTTGTCTTGAGTTTTTTCTACTGCGGAACAGCCATCGGTTTCCTTTAGACTTGGAACGCGAACTGCTGTACACAGATATTGAATTATCACTTTTATTTGAAACTTTTATTTTTGAAAAAATTTATTTTGGAGATATTTGGAGAGTCGGTGGAGAGTTATTGTTCAAATGGATTGGAGTCTGATCTAAGCATGGTCTTCCTGGAAGATCTTTCTTCATTAAAGGATGTGCTTCTGGTCTGGGTTCCAGGTCATATGGGAATTTTTGGGAATGAGGAGGTGGATAGGTTTGCCAAATTAGGTGCCTCTCTCCCTTTCATTGGTCCAGAGCCTGCTGTTGGTGTGTCTTCTGGCACATGTTTGTCGGGCTTTCAGGCGTGGATGACTTCACAGCACTCATCCTTATGGATGAGTGCAGTGGGTTGTCGGCAGTCTAAGATGCTCATTGGGGGCCCGGACGGAGCTTTGAGTAGCGGGGTCCGATGTCTTTCACGGACCTCCCTCAGACATTTATTGGATTCCTCCCTGGGTCATTGTGGTTAGGAGACATATCTATATAGAGGGGGGACTCTGCCTTACCCCTTTTGTAGAGTTTGTGAAACTGAGGAGGAAACACCCATGCATTTGATGACGAATTGTTTGGGTTGTGAGGAGATTAGGTTTAGGACCTTCGACCGGAATAGGATGTCGGTAGAGGATCTTAAGCTGTGTCCTTTTAAGGTTTTGGTCCGATTTGTTCGGTCTGTGGTGAAACTTAAGATGGTTAAAACCTGGGCCTGGATTTTCGTTCTAGTCCCAGTGGTTGTTATTCTTTAGGGGTAGCTATATGGGCCCTGGGAAGCTTTGGATAGCGTAGGTTTGTCCCTCCCCCTTTTGTGAATAATAATAATAATAACAATAAGCATGGTCTTCTGGAGTGTATCG
Organism: Triatoma infestans; assembly: GCA_011037195.1. NCBI lineage: Eukaryota > Metazoa > Arthropoda > Insecta > Hemiptera > Reduviidae > Triatoma > Triatoma infestans. Next base: position 24,792 of record JAAEAF010014694.1, on the reverse strand, counting down.
CATATTCATGTACTGTTTAGCTGCTTTATCTGAGAACCAACATAACGTCCCAGCATCATTTGTCGAATTATATTTACAGCTGTAAGAGTAAGTCGTGTGAGTTAGTCGCACTAGATTTTTTTATCTTGTTCTGTGTTCAGCAGCCACTTCCACTTCTTTCTTCACAATTTCTTCAGGAATATAAATACCTTAGCTTATTTGGGTACTTTGTAAGTTGTTATTTTGTTCCTCCGTGTCTATTTCCTCAAATATTACCTCGAATAATCACATAATGGATTTGTTTGTATGGTACTTTTGTTAGGATGAAGGGTTGTTAAGTCTAAATATTTGATAAGTGTAATGGAATCAAGCCAGCAAATTAACCGCACAAAAGCTGAACGCAATAGTTCCATTATCAGCCGTACTGAGACGACACTAAGTACGTCCATCCATTAAGCTGTCTGTAGCTCCCACCAAGAGCTTGGAGGAACTGAGATAAAAAAGAAAAAAAAACGAAAATCTGAGATGGCTAGATCAGATTTAAAAAGTCTAAGTATCAATCTTCCTTAGACTAAGTATTGCATCTCACGCTTCCAATATCATCACTCTTAGCTTAGTTTACTAACCGCTTAGTCGTGTGTTTAATCGTTTACAATAATATGTGTATAGGAGTATTTGATGCTAATAATTCTTAAACAGCACTGTTTTGGTACTGTTTTGGTACTGTCTTGGTACGTTATACACTCAATATATTATATTTTAACGTAGAATACGTTTTATGGGAGGCACCTATTTGGTAAAAAGCGAACGTTTCTCACATGAAAAAGCAAACAAACGGTTTTCTCATAGCAGGGTAAGGGGGTGGAGTTTGGGGAGGCTCTAGGGGTGTTTAGGAGGTTATTGAAAAACGTAAAACCATATTCTACGCATGTTGCAACTGTCATATGACAGGTACCGTTTAAATTTTTACTATCTCTTCTGTTAGTAAGATGTCTAAGAGGAAGAAGAATGTCTCTCTGTTAGTAAGAAAGAGGAGGTATTGTAATCGTGTCAAATTTTCAATATCGAGTTTTACCGGAACTAACCGTTTTCGGGTCCCTGAACCCAAAAAAGTGTTTTTTAGCAATTGGTTTGTATGCCTGTCTGACTATATTTGTGTGACAGCATATCTCAAAAATGAAAAATCCCAAAATGTTCAAACTTAATATTTCGTTAACATGCTACCAGAGGAGACCTGAGAATAAGGTTTTCGTAAAAAAATCATTCAACCGGAAGTGCCACATTACTGAACAGTTTTTTTTTTTTCACTCTACCGCGATTTTGTCAAAAATGACTCCAATGATTTTTTTTTTTAACTTAGTATATCAATTAAACACATAAAGATCTACAGCTTATATATGAAATATTTCTCCGGAAAAATTTAATTAAGGGCACTTTCGGGTTGAGAGGAGGTGGGGTTAAGTTTAATTTATTCTAAATTGATATTTCTGTTTATTACACAATTCTATCATCTAGATTAATATTAATTAGTATTAAATTGTTTGTAACATTTCTCCTGGTAAAGTCATTAAAATTTGTCAATTACAATTTTGTAAACTGCAGCAAGAGAAAGTTGTGTGAGTGCTTTTTCGCATCAGATTTTTTTCATTTTATTCTCCATAATAAAATTATTATGCATGACTGGAAGATTTTTTTAGCGCTGCAAGCAAATTGTATTTGTGCAGACAGTTTTGTTTAACAACTTCTCCGAATTTCGCAATATCTGCTGCTAGAAGAGAGCGACTCGCCGTCTTCTCCGAAACCGTACTCAGATTTAGAACTGTTTGTGCTGTCTTTATATTATATGTATGGATATATTCGATAAAGTTTATCATTCTTCATAAAAAGAATTCTTAATTCAAATTCTTGTAAATATTGTTTAATGAAACCTCAAGCTTGCAGAAGTTTAACTTCAATTTTTAGAAGTTTCATAGTCGTGCTGCCCTTAGATTTTCTCTTCCTAGGAGCCCCTACAGATGGAGAGTGTTGTCTGTAACGGGAGAACACTGTCCGGAGGCCGGCAGTGCACTGAGAAGGCTCCGGGCGCAAATGACCACAGATGTTGAGACGCCTTAAATAAAAAATAAAAAAATATTTATAAAAAGGTACAATTCTTTATTCAATTACTTTTAAAAAAATTCCAACATATCATCTTTAAGAACATCAAATATTTGTATTAATTAATAATCAACGATCAATGGTTTAATTTCAGTTGAAAATATAAAAGGATATGTATTTACAACGTTTTGCAACCTGATTAACTGACAAACACCAACCCTCAAAAACAGCCCAGCTATGTGGATAATTTCCGTAAACATGTAAAAATCTAATTGCGTCATTATTTCACCAAAAAAAAAAACTTATATAATTTATTTATACGTAATAAGTCAAACTTTAATCGATTAACGATAAAATATTACGGTCAATTAATTAACGCATATTGAATAGAAATGGGAAGTGAATCATTTTTCTATAAGTAAACTTGACCAAAATACCTGTTGTTATTTTAATAGTGTTATGAGTGGTGGAGTGTTATGTCAGGTGTGAAGTATGCATTATACATACACATGTTACTTGATTATTGATGAGTCATTAGACCACATGTTTAAGGGAGCCGTTAATATTTTTGTTGACTAGCTATGAAACTCCCATATGGACAGAATAAAACACCCCTTTCACATTGTAAATATGTGAAGTTTTCGGCTTAATGTACACTTTTTTTTTTGTAATAATTAATGAAAAAAGTTTGTTTATCATCCTTTTTTTTCTAACTTTGTACAGTTAATCTTGCAATTATAGCTTAAGCGTAACAATGTTACAATTAATGGCTAATTCGTTATAAAATTTCGACATTATAACTGAAAAAAATATCTGGTATTTTATGTCGTAGTAGCATTCATATTTCTTTTATTTCTGACTGGTTTTCGATTTTCATCAATCGTCAAAGTAAATTTATCAAGTTCATGCAGAAGAGAGTTCACTTCAATGCAAAGTTTCTGTTACACTCAGCAACACTGTTAAATAAGTTTGAACTTTCTGCAATTTTTCCATTTGTACTATCCGTAATACTTACTATTCATTTCGTTTTCACTAAGCGCAGGCTTAAAAGAAATACATAAGTTGCATTTTTTATTCAAATGAAACCTTTATTGCAGCAAATTAAACATTTCTGTTGTTTTAAATTATATCGATAAAGGCAACGCTTGCTCAAGTCATGTGCGAGAGACTTGAATAAGTTCAAATCAAACGCTTAGGGCCCCGCATTCCGACAAATATATAAGGAACGACAAGAAATTGACTATTAATAGATAATAGTAATAATGGACAGCAATATTCATGTCTTATTATATAATGAAACCACACCACATAGTTTAACAATATCTATTCGCTGTATTATTGAATAGAATAGAAATATTTTTATAAATTTATAATAAACCTAGATAAATGAGCCAATTAATACTTGATGTAGTTAGGAGGTTATAGCTCTGCAACTTGGTTGTGAAATCTGTGGGCGGATTCAAATGGGTCACAGCCACTAAACTAGATAGCTTGGGCAAAGGGCGGAGCTTATAAGCCGCTTAGAAATCACGACTAAGTTGCCGAGCTATACTTTCTTCTTTTATGAATCACTTGATATTTATGAATTTATGATATTCATATTTACATTAGTTATCTGTATAATGGAAGAATACTTACTACAATCTTATTCTTTCACGATGTTTTCTGAAATATTCAATGTCCATTATTTTCGCATAGAGAAAAATATCGCAAATTCAAATCAAATTTTTTGAGATGCTTTATTAAAAAAAAAAAATCCACGTTTTAAATATATTATAAATAAACTGGATGAATTTAATAATTTCTTTGGAGTAATTCCAATTTTTCCCATCAAAATATTATAATATTTTATCTTGCAGTTTTTGAACAAATTTTAATTTTCAAAATTTGAACTTCTGGCAAAATTTCCATTATGTAATGTTATTCTGTGGCATATTATGTAATTAAATCTTAGCTAATATTTAATAAAAAATAAGTCTCTTTTATTTAAAATTCATTTCTAGATTGTAGAGATCAAAAATATGTGTTGACTCTTAATGAACTTGGGGGGAAAAAATAAAAGTTTTACTAAAAACCATATAAAAATTAATTATGTCTCTATTAATTTTGAAAATAGAAAAATAAGGAAATATGATTTCTGTAGGGATGATCGTATTTGATTGTCCATGAAATACATCAACATTTTTATCACCTAAATCGCACTGTTTATCGTAGTTAATTAGTTTTTTGTTTTTTTCTGGCCCATCAATTTTTGAGTTCATTACGCCCTTAGTATGTTATTATACTTTTCCAATTTTATATATATGTTAAATAATAATTATTATGTTGATAATATCATCAATGCCTTCTTTATTTATTTAATCAAAAAAAATATAATATTTAGTTAACAGTTTGAGTATACTTATATTAATTATCAATATGGCTCTACACAGAAACGTCGCAAACGGCCCTCATTGCTAGAGCCGGCTTTGGATCAATGTTTAATTTCATTGAATAAAATGTTTAATTTTTTTTTACTATAACGCCCACGACCTTACTGACTTCTTATCATTCGGCGCCTTGCAACCCAATATAATCTGCTCGCGTATTCGCGATCGTATAAATCATTCTTCTGTACATCTACCATACATGCACAACGAAGTAGGTATTGGGCGACCATGTCTTCAATCCCCTTGCCCTTCGGCCTTTATTCGGGAAGAAGTGGACGCAGCTGTCGTTGTAACGCTCTTGCCGCGCCAAACTGTCAGCTTGGTCGTTCCCAAAAAGGCAGGAATCCACTGCAGAACCACATGGCATCCACCTGAGATCAAGATGCCTACATTAAACAAAAATTAGTTGTAATTTGATTTTAATTTTTTTTTTCTTTTATTATTTACAAATTAGTATGGGCCAGCTCACTTAGAGCTTAGGGCTAATTGAAAGAAAAAGAACAGAAACAATAAAACAAAGATGAGTCGTCTCAGAGATCTTGGTAGAGTCTGGGTTTTAATCTTCTGGATGAAGTAGGCTCGCCTATGTGGTAATGTGAAGCTGAGGGTAGTGTGCGAAGCGATGGAAGAAATTGTCTGTAAGTCTAGCCATGTGTGTGTGTGTATACTTCTGGCATGTCAAGTTTAAAATGCTTATTTTTTTTTGTTTTTAAAAAAAGGATTAATATAGCTGCAACTTGATTTGGAAAAAATTTTCCTTGCGCGCTTTATGTTAAACTAGGATCGGATTTGCTGGGATATACATATATATGTACATACATATATTATAATCTCATATGCAATCTATTTATATATATATTATATATAAAATCTATTGAATGTTTAATTAGTTTTAAGAAATTATAGGTAACAGATTATCTTCAAGACATAAAATATGGTCATTAATTAATAAAAGAATGTTCAACAGTTTAATTTCGTTCAAAATAGAAAGAATAGAGGAATGACATGTTCAATATTCTAGGAGCGAGTAATAGACTTTTCAGTCATTCAGTTACCTATAATTCTGTGAGTAATCAAGGTCTCTTACCAGTATTGAACTGATCATAGGAAAAAAACCAAAGCTTTGGGTATTATATTTCCACATTTAGCCCAAGTTATCATCCAGTTTTTTTTGGACCAAATCATGGATTATAGGACAAGACATTGGCCAATACGTTCTTTCGATGCACAAATAGGATATTTTTGGGAGACATTGTTATGATACCTACCTCCGCGTGTAACATACTTGTTGCAGCCAATAAAAATTTATACTCGTTTTAAACTTAACACTGTTGAAGCAAAGATAAAGTTAATTGTTTTTACATTTTCATGTGTTTATTTAAGTAATCACGGCTAAAGATATTTTGTTGATTAGTTGACTAAAGAGCGATTAATTTTTTATTCAACAGCAATTTTGACATTGACGATATATTATTTTGTTAATACTTTGGCCGAAACTCAGAATATTGACGAATATTAAATCAAATTGTGAACAATAAATAAATTACAGATCTTTATAGTGTATTATATAGTGATCACTACAATAAATTATAAACATATAATTGACTATTAGATAATTTGGTGAATGGATGTGAGTTCTTACAAACACAAAAAAAAAAGAATTTTTTTTATTCAGACAATATCAGGCAGTAGGAAAAAAAAGTTTCAGTCACTTCTAAAAGTTACACTTCAACATTATCTAAAGCGCAGGAATGGACTTAAAAAAATAAAAATAAAAAGTAACCGAATACCTATAATATCCGAAACGCCTTTTGCCTTTAAAAACGATTTGAAGAGATTGGAACATGTGGCATCCGACATAGAGACAACGGAGTTCTTTTTTCCCTAACGGATCATAATAGAAAAACTGTCAAGCCCTAACAAGATAATGGACACTCGAACAACAACACAACTACCTTCTAACATTGCCACCGTGAATAATCCTTTTATATTTATTATTTATGTAGTTCGCCACACGCCTTCTAACACTTTTTCCATTGGCGATAAATTTAACGTAAAATTCTCTGTAATTGTAAATAGGAAAATTCGATTTTCTTCGTATAGTAGGTAGAAAAAAAAAATAATAATAATAAAAATAATCGTATTATAAAGAATAGATGATAAATTTAGCGTAGAGAAACTTTGTACAGCTATACTACTTTTCTTCTTTATTACATTGTTATTACGGAAACAGCATGTAGAAGGTAAATAGATTCCAATTACTGATTTAACGTAAACTCACGTTTGATGTTCTGGGGACAGATAATAAGCTATTGTTTACTTTGGTCTTAATTTTTATATATTGCAAGTTTGAACCATCCAAGAAGGTTGGGGAGGAATCTAGTGACAAATAAATACATACAGACTTTTTTACTGTATTTATTGGATTTCTTGTTGACAATATTTTTTTTTCCAAATTTATTTAAGGTTATTTGGATTGATATATGTGTGTGAGAACTATACTAGTAAATGTCAGTTTCTGGATACAATAGGCCTGGCTACGTGAATGTGAGTACACAACAGACAGTAGACACTAGACAACCGCCTATATCAGTTCCCTCAGCAAAACTTGCACACTTAGTCTAAAAAATCTAACTTTATAGTTCCCAGAATTCACCTACTGTATATATATATATATTTTTTTAAATGTTTCAAATAAACGCGACAAGTTTTTAGCTGTACAGTTAGCGCATCAAGTGTAAAGAAATTCCAGTAGTAAACGTTATCGACAAAATTAAAAAAAAAAAAAAAAATCTCAGGTAGCTGTAATTTACTTTAATTTTTTACTTTTATCAGGCTTTTCCATCAGCTTACCTGTATCAGACTAGACTCCGCCATGTTTCTCTCGGTCGTGGCAAACGGCCTCTTCTAGGCCCCAAGCTGCATCCCTCCTGCAGCCAATCTATAAAATCCCATGCCATCTCCTCATGCCAGAAATATAAAAATATATTTTATTTGCAATTATGAAGAAAATCTAACATTCGCTGGCAAAAAGGGACTATTCAGGTAGAAGACCACCATGACAGAAGAGTTCATTGAATTTGGTTAGCTTTGTCTTTTAGAGTTCACAGAACTTTGGTAGCTTTGTCTTTTCACCCCTTCTCACAGGGGAAGATTTGTACTAACAAGAGAAGGCATTCTTTCAAGAACAAACAGTTTGCATTCTGCTTTCAAACAAGAACAGTCTGAACTAGACATTCTACCAGTAAATATCAGTGCCAGTTTAAGCATTAACCTTAAGTAAAATCAATCTAACTAGTTTCGACAATATATTAATAAGTTTATACATTCTTTGCAAATACAGGTGTTTATTATTAATCGCTATATTTATTGTTTAGCAGTGGGGACTACTTTTCTTATTTCCGGATACTTCTCTCTCTTAAAACTTACATACACACAAGCCCTTTACAAAACCGTTCAAGCCACTACAAGCTACTACAAACTACAACTACTACAAACACACATCACACCAAAAACATTTCAGTGGACGACCTCTTTTCTTCCGAAAATGAAGTGGCCATCCGAGGCACCTTTTGAGCCATCTATGTCCTCCACTCTCCATACCAAGTAAGACTCTTTTCTTATCTTTTTGCAACTCCTGCTATTCTCCTTATATCGCTGTTCCTCAGCTTTTTCCACTCTGGAACACCACGCAGATCTTCTCTAATAATCCATTTTGGAAACTAGTTAAGTTTGCGCTTGTTTTTTTTTGTTAGTTTCCAGGTTTCACAGTCACATAGCAGGATGCTTTCATTTATTATTACAATACTATTAATTCAATTTAAATTACAATAGCTATTGTTTAATGTCTACAGTATTGGTTATCCGATTTTCTTCAGATTTGGAATGCTAGCAAAGCCTTTAATTTAGTTTCATATTATACAGATAGTAAAACCAGACTTTTGGTCGAAAGAATATGAAAGTCATCGAGTACATAAATGTTTAAAATATTCGGTATTGCTGGAGGTTATAAACAATAAATACTCTCAAACAAAAGGCAAAACACTCGCAAAATAGTACATTTTATGTCATCTTCCCAAATCTAATTATCATATCTGAATTCCTGTCCTGATAATACCAGCAGTATTCATATTGTCCGATCGTTTTATAAATTACATAACAAACAATTTGAATTTATTTCAGCACCCGACTTTATTTGTCATTTTATACTATTAACACTTCTCCATAACATACACATTCCTGACACAAAAATGTTTTGCATTGTTGCTAGTGATGGCGTACATTTTGGAATACGTATTATTCCCATTCTTTGGCAAACATTGTCGAAACACTGAGGCAATCTAACTCTAAAGAGTTTGCACTTTTAGTTCAATAATTGATGTCCTCTTTCTTGTCTATGGGCGGGTGTTAGTGTAGTGGTTATGAGCATGGACTACAAAGTGGGAGGACCCCAGTTCGAGTCCCTCGTGTAACTACTAAATTTTATATTGGTATGAAAAATGTTAACAGCAAAGTAGGTGCTTCCGCCCCCGTTCACGACACCTAATTTGGTAGATGGACGTTAAGCCCGCCTGAAAAAATAGGCATTAGTTTACTTTTACTCTCTTGTCTAAAAGTTTGACAATTTCTCTTCTTTGCAATGTATGTACTAAAATGAATGTTCTTGAACGCCTTATTTGGCGACCATCAACATTAGAAAGTTATTTACTATTGACTATTTTATGCATAACCTCTGCTTCTGAAATACTGGGTTGTTTTCACACTTGACATGATTGGTTTTGATCACTAACCGGAAAGACATTTATATGAAATTAGAAGCTGCCATATTGTAGATAAAACAAATTGTACGGCAACTGAAGTAAGTAAACGTGATTCTGTTTTACATAAGAAACACTTATAATAAGACAGATGTATAATTATATTAATATTATTCATACATCCTCAAATTCCCTTAGTTAATTAATATACATAAAACACTAAACTATATACATTATATATATATACAGTTTTTTATTATAAAAATTTCTTCCTTTTTCTAAAAAATTCAACGGTTAATTTAATAACGAATTATTATTCAAGAAATGTTGAAAACATTCTAAAAAATTAAGTTATAATTTTTAAATTAATTATTTACAAGACGAACCTGCCTTGATGGATTGCCGGTTTTATAAAGAATTAATTATATTGTCGGAAGATGACCTAATTTCATTAGTGCTTTGTTTAGAGAACTTGAGAAAAAAAAATTTTATGTTTTTATTTAATGTATCTTAGGAATATGTGTCTGTTCTTTAAGTTTTATTTATACCAATTAAACGTCTAATTTTAATAATAAACCACATTAGAAGGCCTATTTTGCTGTCTAATATTCAATGTCTACTATTGTTAGAATCTATAGTCCCACTTTCATCATTCTTCCTCATTCTTTCCTCCTATTCGATCATAACCTGATATATAATAGTCTGGCAATCGCCTAGTTTCCGCAATTCATGTAGTAAGTCACAAGTATTTCCGGTGAAAACTCGATTTCGAAAACTACGATTTTGATTGCAATTCTTCTTCTAACTAGGAGTTAGAGTAAATAAAAATGGCCCACAGTCCCTCAGTAAACATACGTACATCCCAGTCCCTTCGGAAGCGATGTTATAGGATAGAGAACTCCAAATTACATTTCGAGGGCACATTTATGTTCAACCACCCTGAACGTTCTTGTCAGTGGGAAGAAGGAGGGAATAACTGTCTCAGTTGCAGAGTTTCACCCCTTTAAATATAAACGTTCATATTTTTGGTCTTGCCATTTTGTGAAAAGATGACAAAAGCTTTTCCCAAAATGTTGGTGCTAATTTCAAGTTCTGAATTTCGATTCAAAGAATATTTTATATCTTACTGGTATTCATTAATGCGATATGAATAAAATACAGAGATTAAATAGTTGAGATTTTTAAAACTCCCTGTCAAAAATATAATAAATTGTATCGAAATACAAGTACTTTAACAAATAATTTTAATTTAAAGGGAAAAAAATGTCACTGTAAAATAAGCATTCTTATTCACCAAAAATAAATATAAACGTGGTAGTTTTGTAGATTCACACTTGGTAGAATTACAATCAGAATACGAATCAAGTTATGAAGTTATAACCGAGGAAGAATTTCAAACTAATAAGAGAGAGAGAAAGACTTATAAGAAAAGTAAGGTGTATTACGTAGTTTGAGAACGTTTGAAAGGAATTGTGAAGGAATAAGGTGAAAAGGAAGTAGTGGAGAAAGAGTGGCTCCATCAGCTGGGGAGGTAAGTGGTTTATAAAGAAGCGATACAAGTCGCCCTGATTTGCATACATATGACGGTTTTATATGATGGTAGATGTTGATGATAGTAGAATGTTGTGCAGGCGATGGTGTCGAAAAGGGCGAAGGATGGGAAGTAGTGTGCACAGATTGGAAAATTACTTTTCTCAAAGAGGTGCCATCCAGAGTGTAAGAACCTGCAAGGTGCGGCGGGAGGACAAGAGGTACCCCCCCTGTCGCTGGTGGGTAGATGATGGGACGTGCTTCAACAATAAATATAATGGCATGGCTTCATTTCAACTTGACAATTCTGCATGACTTGAATTATAAAACAGGAGTTGTAACAAATGTCTCTTATTCTTCGCATATGCTTCTCTCCTTCTTATATTATTTTAGCGTTGAAAAGAACACTCAACAGGGATAGGTTCTAATTCACACCTTCTTATTTTATCTGGTAAATGTAAAGGGGAAGCTAAGATCTTCTCAACATCTATCTTACAAATCTATCAGCTACCATTACTTTAAAATCTTGAAAATTTAAAGCATTTCAAAGAAATTTATTAAAGAGAAGATTTTAAAAATGTATAACAACTTAACTTACTTTCTTTTATAGAGTGGTCATTGAATTGAAAATCTTATGTGAAACACATATTACAATTCTCATTTAAGAATTCGGATTCATTTTGGTAGAGAAAAGGTTTAATTAGGTTTGAAGGAAGGCTTTCGTAGAGGAGAAATGGAAGATGTCCATTGTAAAACGAAGATTATCTTCAGAAAGGTTGTAATTATATAAGGTTGTAAATTAAATTAGGTTAAAGTTAGGGAAAATTATATTCTGTTTTCTGATCCCTAATTAATGGATAAATTATTTTAAAGTATTGATTGTCATATTTATTTGTTTTGATTTACACAATCAGCAACGAAAGATTTCTATTTCTAAGAACAGGTATACTTCAGGTTTTGTCAGATAATGCATAACTAAACGAAAGTCAGTCTTCAATAAATCAGTTCAGTATGATGTTATAAAAACAGTACAAAATACAATCAACATAAATAAGATAAAATTAGAAGTCGCCTTCAGAATTTTTGAAAAATAAGTTTCAGCCTAATAATAATGGACTGTAAGAAAAAAAATGGCCGTTCTTTTTTCCATCTTTCCATCTTTCTGCCAGCTATTGGATCCCTGGCTGATTCCATTCCTTGGGTTTGGAATCAAAAAACTACTGCTCTCCAGTTCCAAATTCGGTGGAGTTATTAAAATTTTCTCCTGCAAAGAAAGTGTGAAATAGACCAAAGCAAATGAGAGTCGGATGGAGCTAAGTTTGGACTATAGAATGGAAGTAACAGAAGTTCAATGTTTTTCAATTTTTTTTCTAATCTAACTGGAGGTTTTTGGCGATCATTAATTCTTGCTGGAACAAAACTCTGTGCTTGTTTATTTTTCATTTAGATGAATGAACTGTTTAAATAAACATGGCGTTGATATTCCGCTTTGGTTACTTATTGCTGATTACTTGACATTCACTTTCCATTATATAACAGTATTTGGTTGAGTTTTGACCGTATGAGTTGATTTAAAAAATTATAAAATGAGTGTATTAAATTTTGAAATTCGGGCGATATTGTAGCATTATTTTAAAAAAGGCTTTACAACAATAGTTGCAGCTCGAGAAATTTTTGAAGTTAAGGGGGCCAATGTTTTTTTCAGTTCGTGCTTCTTAGGGTTGGTTTAAAAAATTCAGGTAAGCTGATATGAGCCTTCAAGGTTCGGGGCGATCCCTTGACGCAACTGTTTCAAGAGAAGCTGTGGAACTGATCTCAAACAAGCATTAGAAAACTTGGAGGCAAGTTAGGAATGTCCTACTCGACCATAATTAGGCAATTGCATGACATTGGAATACAGCCAATAATCAGAGGGGTCGCGATCCCCTTTGCCATGGAGGCCAAATATTTGGGAGTTATTTTTGACCGGAGGCTGACATGGAACTCTCATATTAACGTGACTGCACACAAAGCCAAAATCGCCATGGGTAGGTGCAGGAGGCTATGCGGTAAAAGTTGGGGATTAAACCCGAAGATGACTCTGTGGATTTATACCAGTGTAGTGAGACCAATAGTAACCCACGGGGCGGTGGTGTGGTGGACAAAGACCTTGCAGATGGGGGGGGGGTCGGGAGCGCTTGGAAGTATTCAAAGGCTGGCTTGCCTGAGTACCACGGGTGCTATGATGACTATCCCCACTGCGGCCTTGGAGGTCCTGCTAAACCTTCCACCACTCCACATTTACGTCCAAGGCGTTGCAAGAGCAGTTGTGGCACGACTACAACAGGGACAAGCGCCCATCTATCCCAGGCATACTGGGAGGTACCAAGACCTATGGGAGGAGCTGGAGGCGGACCCGATCTTGGGCCTGCCTACGGACATAATGACTCCTAGGTATGACTTCCAAAAACCCTTCAAAGTCTTGATATTAGACAGAGGGGCATGGAAGAATGGGCCGCCAATTACAGGCGAATCTATGTGGTACACGGACGGGTCCAAGACGGAAGATGGAGTGGGAGCCGGCGTGTACGGGGCTCATCCGAGATGTAATATCTCGGTGAGCCTGGAAGGCTAGCTACGGTCTTTCAGGCGGAGCTAGTCGCGATTATTATCTGCGCCGCCGAAATAAGAAGACGGGGAGTGTATAACTCCAGAGTCGTCATATATTCGGATAGCCAGGCTGCTCTGCGGGCAATTGACTCGTGGGAGATCAGCTCAAGGCTGGTGTAGGACTGCCTAGGTGCACTCAAGGAAATTAGTAGCCATAATAAGGTCTTCCTGGTTTGGGTACCTAGGCACTCGGGTCACAGAGGCAATGAGGCGGCGGACCGCCTGGCCCGGGAGGGTTCAATGAGAGCGCTTATCGGGCCGGAGCCGTTCTGCGGTGTCTCAAGATGCCTCAGGAGTGCATCCATTAAGCTATGGATGCAGGACCGATCAAGGGAATGGTGGGTCAAAACTCCAGGCCAGAGGCAGGCGAAAAAGTTTATCCATAGCTCTCGCCCAAGCTAACTGCAGAATTACTCCAACTATCAGGATAGCAGTTGGCATTCTCACTGGCCATTGTAGACTAAATAAGCGCATGCATCGCCTGTGCCGGTTTTGTCAGGAAGAAGAGGAGACGGCACAGCATGTGGTATGTCAGTGCGAGGGGCTGGTCTGGCTAAGGTACCGCCTCTTTGGTAAAGAGAAGATGGTGCCAACAAGCCTCAGCCAGGGCCCTCTCTCGGACCTATTAAGTCTTCTAAGGCAAGCAGGACTCGAGAGGGTGCTCTAATGGCGGGTGTTCTGATTGACCACCTGGGAGCCCCCCCCCCAATTCCACAGTTCGCTTAAGGACAGGATAGGGGGAGGGTCTCCAACTAGGGGGGGTGCCACAATAGATCCTTGGGGTGTCGCGGTGGCGTAGGCTGAATAGCCATTTCTCCCGGTAGAATCTATCTATCTATCTATGACATTGGAATGGTAACTATAAGGCTATTCCTCACGATGTCACTTCAGCAAAACGTAGATAAGGTTGAAGTGTGCTAAACACTTAAAAATCCAAATGATTTTTACTTATACAGCGAATTGCAATGAAAAGTGTGCAGATATACTTTAACCAACCATACACGCAAATGCAGTGGGCTATGCCTAGCTAGTCTGCTCCTCATGGGCCTTGGAGGAAAAGGTTTGCCAAAAAAATCATGTTTGCAAGTGTGGTGGAACTTTGAAGGAGTGGTGTATTTCGAGTTGTTTCTCGATGATTCCATCGGGATAGGGCCCATGCAATTCTGGCCGAAAAGTACCCCTCTTTAGTGAACAGAATAAAAGTTCTTCTGCAGCAAAATAATGCATGATTATACACTTCGCGTCAGTCTGCCTCAAAAATTAATGAGCTGAAGTTTGAACTTTTTCTGCACTCTGCTTGCAGCCCAAATCTCGCTCCTCCGAACAACCAACCACTTATATGGGCCAATCCATGGCCCATTTTTTGCGGGGGCAAACTTGAATTAAATTCTTTGCTTCCAAAGAACCATCGTGGAATCAAAGAGGAATTGAATTACTGGCCCAAAAATGAGTTGAAGTGATTAATAACAATGGATTATGATATGAAGTATAAACTGGTAAGTCGTATTTTTTAAATCTCATTAAAGTAAAAACTGACAAAAAAAAGACTTGTTGCACCCAAATAATACTCCAAGTGGAAAGTAATTATTTACCAAAGAATTTAAAATCGATACAATATTTGTATTGTACATTACTTGTTCAAAACTAAACTAAATAAATAAAATTCTCATGTTCTCTAAGTACCAATAAGATGCAATTCGCTTTAATCATTTTAGTTTCAAGAGAAATGCTAAAATAAAGTTATAATAAAAATTAATTATTTAATACAAGCAATTTTGTTAGCAATTTAGTCAGGAAGGAAGTCATAATAGTAACTAAAGCAATAAAAAAAAAAATACAAAGGTGGACATTGATAGTGGACGAAAACTATAGGCGATTATATTGAAGTGGAGTAGTAGTAGTGGCACACCTGCTGGGTGATATAGCGAGCCGCACAACGATGGCTATCACATCGCCGCTATATATGTGTGTATGTCTGTCTGTCTCCAGTCTACATACACGCCCACATAACTACACTACACAGTTCTGTCTCTAATTCACAGCCAGACACATATGTCCAAGTAGGTACATATTGATAATTATGTGGAAAGCACTATTATTAATAATATTATTGCAGGTTTTTTGAAGGGCGAAAAGGTAGTTGAAAAAGGTTTTAGTACAAAGTACAAAGTTACAACTGAGGATTATTGAGGCATCAGAGTTGACCAGGCTAATAAAAGGTTTTGTGAAACACTCACATGACTTTCTGTTACTACAATATAGTTATACAAATTGACTAACTTTCTTTTTACTCGGAATTTTACTCGAATGTCCTAACATAAATACAGAAGTAATGAATACGGAAGTTTTTTTATAAATACAGAAGTAATGAGGTACATGTAACTTTACCAAACAGATAGTAGTTGAATTAATTGCATAGTAGTACAGAAAACAATGTCAGTAACACTGAACAAACCTTTGATATATTTAATGTCACAGTTTCCTCAGATCCTTCTAAAATAAATTTCCCCCTCCAAAAAAATAATACGTTTATATTTGTACAGTTAGCACATCAGTTCTAAAGGAAAATCGGGTAGCATTATCCACAAAATTTCAAAATCAATATATAAAAATCTATCTGCAAAATTGTACATTTGATTTAAAAAAAAATTGAAAACTAACTTCGAAAATTTGACATGATCTTAATACTTGCTCTTAAAGAGTAACAGCAAGTTACAGCCAGCTACAAATTTAGCTTTTACCGCCAAAATTTTTGAAATATATGAAAAAAGAGTTAACATATATTGACTAGTCCTGCCTTTCCAGTCATCTTCCTCTCTATATTCCAGTCATCTATCCTCATTTATATTCAAATACTATTGTTTTCATAGTTAATCACATTTTCTTCTTCTATTTACCGTACAGTTACTCACCCTTATTGTGTCAGTTACCGTACTTTTACCCTTATTGTATCATTTGTGAGTTTTTCTGCGCTGCTTTTCCATAGTCCTCCAGATATCCATCACAGTGGCATTCTCAGTTGATCTCATCATTAACGTTAGGTCTCCGATATCCAGCGGTAACTATGGAAGATCCTTTTCTTATTTTCAATAGATAGATTCCGATTCTAAACGAGAAGATAAAGAACTCCTATGCTGTTCTTGCTTAAGTCATTCTTTCTACAGACAGTATTCTAACTTTGAAGAGAATTTTCCTTTTGGATCTTTGAAAATGCATTCATATAAGTTATTACACCAGATTACTTTATAGTTAATTGCTTATATTTTTATACATATTTATTTTATAAAAAATGTGCATCTGTATTCAAACGTGACCGGATATCTTGTAATTATGCTATTATTGTAGATAAGTATCGACCATTAATTAACTGCTTGCAATAATTTAATGCAACTAATATGGCTAAATGTTGTGGTGGTTGGTTCCGCAGAGCTGGAAAGCATCAGAGACATTTTCCGTTGTAGCCTGCTTCATTTTGTGGTCATCGACCGGTTTCGGGCGTTCGCCCATCTTCAGAATGCGTTTTTTAGACAGTGTGACCACACAGACTTGCACAGAGCAAATTCAGTTTACACACTCCTCTCTTATATCCTCATTTATATTATATTTAAATACTATTGTTTTCGTAGTTAACACATTTTCTTCTACTACTATCTACCATATAGTTACTCACCCGCCATGGCCATCCAATGTTTTCCATTCTCAGTAGAATTGTTGCAGACGATGCCTGCTACTTATTGTTTACTTATTGTATCACTTCTGAGTTGGATCACAGATTGAAAGTTTGATCACAGTTGAAAGTAGTAAAAAGTAAGGAATGTGTAAACTGAATTTTCTCTGTGCAAGTTTGTGTTATCACACTGTCTGACAAACGCATCCTGAAGATGGGCGAACGCCCGAAACCCGGTCGATGATCACAAAATGAAGCAGGCTACAACGGAAAATGTCTCTGATGCTCTAATATGGCTAAATATACGATTTTTTTTAGTCTGTAATAAATATTGCTGTAAGCATGTATACGAACTGAATTACTAAAATTAAATAGGAATTTAATATATTTACTTGGACCAACAATAATATTCTGTATCAAACAATAGATCTTTCTAAATACATTATTGGCAACTTCTACAAGCGACCTACCAATCGTACTAATTTAACAAAGACGTCACCATTGTATCCTAACAGTTACAAGACCATCTAAATTTCATACAAGAACATCTTAAACACTAGAAGACCAAAATTTACATACATTTGCGAAAATCGTATAAAAGAATCGTATAATGAACTTCAAACGCTCAAACCGACCGACTGTTAATATTAACATATATTAGACATTATATTAACTACACTTAGACAAACGCCTATCGTAGGACACTTATTAAACAAGCACTCGTCAACTTCTGTTAAATGTTTACTCGACAAACGAACTAAATTAGACATGAAAAACAAACTTCACTTTTACAAATCTATGATAAGACTAATATGAACCTACGGACTACAGCTTTGGGTAACTTACCAAACACACACTAAATAATTACTAATATAAAATAAGATTTTTACATGCGATCACGCAATATGACTACTATTGTCACTAATACGATGTTACACATTGATTTAAAACATCTTATAGTACTTCCGGTCAACCGATTTTCTTCAAACTCGTAATTTTGATGACGTTTAATTTTAATTATTTTTGTTATTTATTTATTTATTTATTTATTTATTGCTCATAAGTTTAACACTTTAGCAATGAGTTACCCTCATTATACTTTCAATATACATTTACAATATCAGTATTATACATTTAGGTGTAGATATACTAATAGTTCAAATAACATAATATAATAATAATAATAATAATAAAATAAGAATAAAAATTTATAAAGAAATGAAATTAAATCATAATAATGATAATAGTAATAAAATTAATAAATATTATTAATAGTAATATTATTAATAATAAGAAAGTAAATAAATAAATACAACTATGTAAAACGAATGAAATAAAAGAAATTCCAAAATAAAAAATGAAATAAAATTTTGACAGCTCTTTGTCTAAATAATCTTGAAAGATACAGATAAAATTAAATACAAAATAATAATAACTATTCTGATTATATATATGAACTTCAGCAGATATTAAAATAAAGACAAATAAAGTTTAATTTTAATTAATTATATATATATATATAATATGATAGAATCATATATATATCGTATATGATAGAATCATATAATGAACTGAAATAGCAATTTAGTGGAAAGTGCTATCTCCACCTCTCCCCAAAATCCCCTTAAATAAAATTATCCGGTAATAGTTTTCAAATAAAATAAGTCATGACCTACATTTATGTAGTATATATACAAATTTTAAAGATAATCGTTGGGGCCATTTTTGACAAAAATAAAAAAAATTGAAAAATCTAATCAATAAAGTATTATATTTGGTTGAGGAATTTTGACTTTGGATTCCATGGTGGTATCGAAACTGAATATATAGCAACTTAGTTGTGAAACTGGTGGGCGGAGATAAATGACATCATATCTTCTGAAAAGCTTTGGCAATGGGCGGAGCTTTACAGCTCCGTTTAGGTGTAACTACTAAGTTGCCGAGCTATAAAGTTTGAACTTTCAGTGTTTTTTTTCGTTTTTGAGACATGCTGTTGTTATACATACAAACAAACACACACACACACACACACAAGACTTTTTCGGAGGGAGGTTGTATTTCCGATGAAAACTTGATCATGATCAATGAAAAAGTTAATTCTGTTTGTCCAAAAACTTGAATATTATTTAATAAAAAAAAAAGTTTTTGTTCAATAAAAGATTTGTTTTGGCCGTCAAATGCGGGTTCACATTTTAAACCCTTTTCAGAAAGGATCTGCATAGAAATATAATTTGATAGCTGTACGTGTGTAATTATATAGAAGAGAGAAACTAGGATATTATCCTGCAGGGTATCCTTACGTGGATATAATCAAAAGAGAAGTTCCGAGAAATATCAGAGTGACATGGAAATTTCTTTCAGAAAGGTAGAAGTTGAGATTAAGATATTATTTGCTGAATGAATTGAATAAGATTATGTTTCAGGATCGAACATAATTTCTACTCCAAGAATATCCCAACGCAAAGTATTTTAACTCGAGTGAATCGCGGCGATGACGTCTGTTGTGGTTGAGTCTGCAAAGCTGGAAAAAGTATCAGAAATATTTTCCGTAACAGCCTGCTTCTTTTCGTGGTCATCGTGGTCCATAGCTGTGGGGCTTTTGTGTGGAATACAGTCATGAAAATCGAATTAATAGTACTTTTGTGATCATTGCAACGAATATCGGAAAATTCCATTAAGCGATATGTGTGGGAAGTGATATTTCGATGAAGCCGATAAGAGGAAGATTGTTTTGTCAGATTGTTGGGGTTTGATAGTGGAAATTACCGAATTGTTACTTTATTTCTTCTTTCTTGTCGTTTATCTGTGACTTTTTTGCCTTTAATTTTAAATTTCTTACATTGCCACTTTCAAATTATAAGTTGAACTTTGAATAACTAAATTGCATAATCTGGGGTGAAAGTACATAATGGAAAATAATACCAAAATAATGTTTTGGATAAACTTGCATTTCTTTTTGTGTTTTCCTGTTTTAACCATCAAATTAACGGTTAAATTTGTTTTTCAAACATGGTTTTATTAATGTTGTAGATCATAGAAAGAATGGATCCTTTTCCATTATTTTTTGACATAAGCTAAGGTAGTTTATAACCACAATATCTAACAAAGAATGTAATTGAAATGTGGTTGATTAATATTTTGGGTTATATTGTTTTTTTTTATAAAATCAATTATTTGAATCCACCTACTGTATTTTCAGTGTAGCCTGCAAGATTACGATCCTGCCTGTTTGGTCTAGTGCTAATTTTTAGTACACAATAAGTGTAACCGCGGACATACACGCAGACATTACTGACCACACCCGTTAATTACAATATGTCGTAATAATGGTAAAAAGTGTGAGATCGTGGTCAATGAGGTGTGAGGTTAATGGACGCAGGAAGTTGACGAAGAAGTAGCTCTGTAGCAAATTGACCAGACACATGTCATCTACTTTATAATCATGTACTCACATTAATATTAAATTATATAACGGTACACACACATTTATTTTATTTATTTTTTTTTTTATAATTTTTTTTTTTTTTTTTTTGTACTCTTTATTATCAGGTAATAGCGCGTATTAGAAACTTTTTTTTTAATTTATCATTTTCATTATTTCGTTTAAAAGTTTTTACAAAATTCCTAAAACATTTTTTATACAAAAAATTATTGACCGAAACAAATCATTCAGACCGTATATTATATATTCAACATAAGCGGCAAATCTTTTTTTTGACTCGACTCTCAATAGTGTGATACGGTACCCTATAGTTTAATATTACCCATTTCTTTAATATTAAATAATTGCTTCTTCTTTTTTTTTGGTAATATTGTATTAAATTATTTTTTTCACACTTATTTCTTATGTGCCTTTTAAAGCGGGTATTCAACAACGACCTACTTTTTTCCATATGCTGTACAAAAATATTGGATTATATATTTAATTCTTGTAAATTTAGCCAACTTACTTATTTAGGCAAACATTATATTAAGACAGCTCTGTTTATTTCGCAAAAGGAAGCAGAGTAGCTGAATAATTTAAATATTACTCCCTGGTGGATGAGATTATAAGGTAAATATCTGGCATAAGGCAATTTTTTTCGGGACGGTATTGTCAGCCCATCTCAGTTTTCTTTCCGAAGCTCTGACATTTGCACATTTACAACCAAGGTCCGCAACTAGCTGCAGCCCAATTTTACTTCTGAAATGCCCATATATTCTAACGGGCTTTAGGTCCATGTATAATAGTTGTCGTAGAATGGAAAATGTTACGAAGTACGAACTACGGAAGATGTTAACATTACATTTAAACGTGAGCGGCTCGCCCTTATGGGCGAGGAGATTTAGGCCACACCTCTAAAAATCTTACTAAATAAGTTATTGATTAATACTTGTTGAGGTTGGTTTTACAGAGCTGGAAAGCATCAGAGATATTTTCCATGATAACCTACTTTCTTTTTTTTGTGGTTATCGACCGGTTTCGGGCGTTCGCCCATTATCAGAATGTTTTGTCAAAATAGTGTGATAACACAGAATTGCACAGAGCAAATACCGTTGATACTCTCACTAGCACTGAAGAGTGTATCAACCGTATTTGCTCTGTTTAAGTCTGTGTTATATCACAATGTTCTGACAAAACGGTCTGATGATGGGCGCCACAAAAAGAAGCAGGTTATAACGGTAAATATCACTGATATTTTTTGACAATCAAAATATTCCCTTGCAATACTGTTTCGGGCATATTATACTCTGTTTCGAACTCAAAAATTTTCTTAGTGTCGTAACATTATCTATCTGTTTGTGCTATATCTGCAAATTCATTTAAATTATGTTTCAAACCTTTAGGAAAGAGATTAGCCAGACGTGAGCGGGACTCTAAGTTATCCTAGCGCTTAGACGGTTCCTTAAGGGATATTATGTCATCATGTAACTTAATATTTTCTTCTTCAAGTATTTTATTCTCCTCCTGAAGAAGTTAAACATCCTCTCCAGTAGCTGATAAAATTAACTGTTCACCCAAAAGTCCGGTCCACAATCCCTCAATGAATCAAATAATTGCACATTAAACATACGGCCAACTTCCTCACCTTCGTCAAATTCAAAAAAAGCAATATTAGAAGAGGATGACGAAACTCATTTATTTTGCCGGAAAATTTGTTGAACGCTTATTGCAAGATGCACATTGTGGAGTAAAATAATGTTTGTTATCTTTGGTGGCATAAAAATAATAATAATGATATTATAATAATAATAATTTAAACTGGTACTGCAGTTGGAATCGTCATACATACACCTTGATCCCGAGCGTTGCAGCAAGCGGGAATGATGCGAGAGTGATAGAGCTAAACCCCCACTATAGCACAGATCCAACACACCAATCTCCACCCACTTTTACTGTAATAGCAAAACTTTAAAATATTTACCAAATTAGGACAGCACTATTAATCCCCTCCAATTTTTACTGAACTATAACATATAAAATCACCTTGAAAACAGTTAAAAGTAAGTTTTTTTTTTTTTTTTTATTCAATTCTCACGATTGAAATTCTTAACTCTGAATAAAGTAAAAAAAAAAAAAAATCTATATCCATCGGTGTAGAATTCTTAAAGAAAATCACTTCATAACCGCTTATAAAACTGGAAAAAATACAGAGTAACTAAAGTACATGTGCATCGCATGATTGACAACCATCGACTCCTTCTCGCCATATCTGGATAGCAATACTCATTTATCCAATTTGAATATAGTTTTTTCCTTAATTATTATCACGGATAATAAAAAAATACAATTTGTAAAAATTTCGTTATTCTTTAGAAACAATTGTTCCTTTGCTTCTATGAATAAGCCGCCACTTATTTTTCTAATTTTTCGTCGAAGCTAGGGCCCAAGAGTGAGTGGAGCGAGAGATCCGCTCTATTGGGCATCAAGGAACATGCCATTAAATGGTATACTGATGGGTCGAAGACCCTCGAGGGGGACTGGGCCGGGGGTGGTTAGTCCAAGGATCAAGCACTCGGAACCCATAGGTAAATTTCCCAGCATCTTCCAGGTGGAGATATACGCTATCGGAAGATGTGTTCAATTTAACCTTGATAGAGGATACAGGAATCAGGAGATTGTAATCCTTTCTGATAGTCAAGCAGCCATTGGAGCTCTGGGTGCACCAGTCATTAACTCTAAAATGGTTTGGGAATGCCTAGATAAACTTAACGATCTGGGCAGCAGGAACAAAGTTGCACTCTGGTGGTGCCGGGGCATGTTGGCATTGAAGGGAATGAGATGGCCGACGCCCTGGCCAAGATAGGCGCTATGACCCCACTTCTGGGGCCGGAACCTTTTTGTGGGATTCGCGACCAGTTTCTGAGGCGGGAGGCAGGGGAGGAGGAGGGGGGGGGAGGGGGGGGGGAGTCAAGTGGAAGCTTAGGAGGACGAGGTTGACGAAGACCTCTCACTCTGTGTACTCCCCCCCGGGTGACGGCAGGCCAAGATCTGCTTGGGAAATTATAACCAACGGAGGTCGCAGGCCTGCATTGGATTGAGTAAGAACCAGCTCCGCGTACTTACGGTTTTCCTCACGGGGCATTGCCGACTTAGAGAACACCTGGTGAAGCTGGGCTTGGAAAGTGACAGCTCATGCAGATTCTGAGGGGAGTTGGAGGAAACTCCAATACATCTCCTGACAGACTGCGAGGCTGCCACTCAGAGAAGGTTTAGGAACCTGGGCAGCTACCAGGTGGAGGAGGGGGACATAACCTCTCTAGAGCCCGTCAGGGTATTAGGATTCCTCAGGGATCTTAACCTGATGGAGGTATTGTAGAACAGATGTTCAACTGGGCATCCGTTCGGGTGCTATGGGCAGGCCTGTGGCACCCAGAGGGCATAGCACAATAGACCTGATCAAGGTCGCAGTGCGTTGGCCCCCTCCCCCCCACCCGCTAAAAAAAATAAAAAAAGCCGCCACTTCTTAAGAATCTAAAATCTTAGGAAAATCTTAGCAACAATTTTTAGAAATAATAATGTAGGATCGAGAAGAGCCATTCTCAACTGCTTCAGAAAAATGAGGAGTTATAAAATAAATATGAGAAGATAAATCTATATTATTATCTTCTACAGAAGTATACCATAAAAAAAAAATCAATAAAGTAAATCCATTTCTAACGTAATTAATTTCTTATTCATTTAAAATTATGAATTATGAATACAATGGAGAAAGCAAACAAAACATTAAAGCAGTTATTTGTTTAAAACAAACACCGATGGTTATTCGTTTAAAAACCAGAAATAGAACTTAATTAAAAATACATAAAGAAGTATACACACACACACACAAACGCCAACGCACACATAAGCAATTGTTATAAATATATTTTGATTAATTACAAAACAGAAAATCTCAGATTATTAACTATTATTGTATTCAAATGTATATTATAAGGACGTAGATATAATATACATATTAACACTGGCAGTTAATACGTTCGTGATAACGTTTATATTCCTCGTTATTATTCTGAATACATATATCGCACTACTTTCAAAACACTGGGTATGAAGGCATTAATAACAATAATATTAATTCATTAATTAGTGTTCATTTAATGAAGAAAATCCTTAACATTCACAGCTTATGTGACTGCGTTCACTTCTTACAAGTAACTTACTTCTTAAATAACTTACTTAAATTTTACATTGCATGTTTAA
>JAAEAF010014693.1:0-53770 GCA_011037195.1 Triatoma infestans | reverse complement strand
AAAAGGAACATTTATGTTCAAATATTCCTGGGCAGTTCCGCCTTTTAACGGAAGTGTGTTATAAACTTGCTGAACTGTGAGGCAGCTAACTTATTATAGTCTGCTTCACGCAGTTGTTTCTGCAATAGACTTTAATACTTCCTTCTTTTTTTCCGAAAGTTATCAGCAGACTGCTCATTCCAAAGGTTCTCACAGTTCATATCTAAAAAACTCTTTTTATTTGGGACACCCAGTTGTATTTATAAATATTTCCTGGTTTTGAATCCAAAGAAAACAATCTATTATAACAGATTCTAGAAAACCTGTCAGCACCCATGGACAAAAGTTTACACAACCAACTAATTATAAGTTTGGTAATGTCTACTAAGATAGGTATTATACCCGCTTCAATTCTTACTATGTAATCCGGTGTACATTTCTGTAAATGCAGACTTCTTTTATAAAAGTTAATCTGAGCTCTTTCTAAAATATTGACATATCTCAAGCTCCAAATTGCCGCGCCATATAATAAAATATTGCGGGCAATAGCATTAAACAAGTTAACTGTTGAATCCCAGCTTTCACATTTAGTGCTACAAAGAATACTATAAACAGTCCCAACAGCTATATTCATTTTACTAATTGAGCAGCTTGCAGCCTCAGCAAATAAGGGAGATTTACTAAACTCTATTCCTAAATAATTAAATTTATCTACCAACTGAAGCTCCTCCTCACCGTAGAAAAAAGACTCTTTTCGATTACTTGCTCGACCTTTACGAAAAAATAAAACTTTAGATTTCAAGGGGTTGACATTAAGTGAGTTTAAAGCGCAAAAATTATTTAATATATTAATTTTTTTCTTAAGATCAACTTGAGAGTCTGCCAGCAGAATAAGATCATCTGCATATAGTAAAAGTATAATATCAGAGAATTGGTCAATGCTAAGTCCAACTACTTCTTTCTGTCTAAAATACCTCTCTATATCCGATATGAATAGAAAAAGAGGAATGGGCTGAGTACTTCCCCTTGCAATACTCCCTCAGACAGAGGAATCTCTGAGGAATACTTATCTCTCAGTCTAACTCGAAATGATGCATTGCCGTATAAACTTCTTACTATTCTTATAAGCTTAGCACTGAAGTCCAAACTATATAGTTTGGTCCATAATCGTTCGTGATCCACAGAATCGAACGCTCTCCTGAAGTCGATAAAAGCGGCATAAATTTTTCGTCTTGGCAACCGCAGATGTATATGGACATCCGAGGAAAGAACAAATATATTATCAATACAACTGCGTTGCGGGCGAAAGCCAGACTGACGTTCTGGTATTAAAGAGAGGTCTGATTCCCACGCCAACAAACGACTCAGTAAGACTTGTGTAAAAATCTTCAACGCACAGTTGGCTAAAGGCAATACCTCTATAATTGGACGGATTACTACGATCCCCTTTCTTGTACAACATTGTCATAGAGAAACAACACCATGATTTTGGAAGAGCCTCAGTAGATAAAATCTTATTAAATAGCGTTTCTAAATATAACAATAACCAGTTTCTTATTATTGACAATATTATGTGTCTCATTATAATATTATCTGTCATTATAACTCGCCTATAGAAATCTTTTTATGTCAGAAATTTGAACTATGATTGACAACAATTCCATACGTCTGGTCAAAAATAAACTGTGACTTTTGGATGGACATTCGATACAGTTAGCCCCAGAATCTTAGTCATGCAAACAGAATAGACCAGGACGTTTACATTTGAAAATATAAGGCTGGGCATTTGCTCTCTCTATTAACTTACTTCAATACGCTAAAAAAAAAAAACAAATAACTAAATGGAGTTATAAATGTCAAAAGAGTTGGTTTTTCTATAATGCAACGTTTATTATGTAATTGACATAGATGTTAAATTATATGACATATCAAATATGTAGAGACCCCCGTATAATACGGTTTACACTGTTACGTGTTTTCTGAATTTGCGTTTGAGGAAATCGCATTTTTATGAAAATTTTCCTCTTATAAAGCGAATAATAAAAAGTATCATGGTTGGTATGATTAGTGTTATATCAGCTTTTATATTTTATGTTTAATCAAATAATTTTTTTTTTTTTTTTTTTTTTTTTTTAACAAATACCACGTAATGTGGTGATAAAACAGATCTTAGAAGTATTAACTAATTTGCTAATAACTCTAAATTTTAAGAGAAAGTTAAAAACTTTCTTGAGTAAATTAAAAAATCACAAATATTTTTAACAACTATCAATTACAATAAAAAATTACATTTCCCACCTTTTTTAAAATAATCTAACATCAACTATATATGACTTGGTCTTAATATATCTATTTTTAATTACAAGCAGAGAATATTCAAATATAGTTTAAATTAATAATAAAATCACTGTGAGATAATAATCAGGAAAAATTATAAAGAATTTATTACATTATAAGTTGTTTAACAATAACTGACTGACAAGATATGTTTCTATCGCTTAGTTACAAATACTCAAATATATCTGATATATCTATACATATTAGATCAGTGTGTGTCTCTCTCTCTCTCTCCCACTAATCTACCATTGCCACAACTATCGAGGTGTTACCAGCTTAGAGCTTTCTATATTTATGAGAGCGTTCTATTCATGTGGTAAACTGTGGTAAGGAAACGTAACTAACTGTAACTAAATACCTAATAATCGACCAGAATTATCGGAAGTAGAGATTTCTTTCCATTCAGAAAGCAAGAATACTATAGAGAGAGAGAGAAAAAAAGAGCAGTTTGGAATGTAGGAGAATAACTAAGACCGGTTTTTACGTGTTTACGCTAGAAATATGAGTTAACTAACAGTCTTCAAAGTAATAGTCTATAAGATAAGAGATATTGGCTCCATACATCTATCCAAATCACAGAAAACGTTTTGTTGGAAAGATAATGAAAACTATCCAGATTCTCATCATTTTCATTTCAGGAACAATGAAGAAATTTGATTTTATGATCCAGTAGGTGAAAGCGGCAATAAACGCAAATTTGTTCGTGTAATGGAAGAATGAAATGGAAAAATAATAGTTTTGAAAAATAGTTGAGTGAATTTTGACAATATCTAAGTGAAGCAGTTTTGGAAAATAAATAGTGAATTTACCTTCAAAAAGAGTGTATTTAGAGTCAGGTACTGAAATACAAGGTCATTGCTATTAGGAAAACAAAGGCACAAAAATCCGTTAAATTAATACAATGCCACTTGGCCTACTGTTTTGTGAGAGAGGGCATACCTTCAGGACAGTCTGCATTCTGCTTTCAAAGCCAGAACACTTGCTTCAGGAATCGTTCTCTAAAAATCGGTGGCAGTTTCACAATATATTAATAAGTTTATAATATTTTGCAAATAACTTGTAGTTATTATTTTAATAAAATATATTTATTGTTAGCAATGGTGACTACTTTCTTATTCTGATACTTCACTCTCTTAAACATATATACTACAAACATGCAACAACACATCCACACCAATAACATTTCACTCGCATGAAACTAGTAAACACAACATTTGCTTAGATAAAAGTCTAACTCATCCAGCTTAACAGCTGCTAACCCAGCATAACGGAACATTGCATCTGAAGATTTCATAGAAAATTCATTAAACTGGAAATGCGTACTAAATCATTTTTCAGTTTTGCGTGATTTTCTCGCGCGTTCTCGACCTAAAATTTTTGTAAGAGAAATAAGAGAAGTCAGAGAAATTCGTGTGAATGGTTCACACCAATTTCTTTGTTTTAACTGACTATATGACTTCTTTAAACTGTGTGTATGAGTTCTGGGAGAATCTGTATTAATTTAAAAGATATAAATTTCAATTAGAATAATCATTCTTAATAAAATTGCCATTCGTGCGCTGTGGATAGCAATGGGAATCATAAATCTTATAACGCGTGAAACCAAGAAGGTTGCAATTGATTTATAAAATTGCTTGTTTTTTTTTTTTTTAGTAATGCAACTGTTCTATGCCTAAAACTGAGATAATGGTGTAAAATAATACATCATGAAAACTTTAAAAATCTTCCGACATTTTATATTTTAGATTAAAGGAAAAAAAAAACAATAAATATAAAACGTGCTACTCTTAGATTTTCTCTTCCTAGGAGCCCCTACAGCTCACTGTCCGGTGATGGACAGTGTTGTCTGTAACGGGAGAACACTGTCCGGAGGCCGGCAGTGCACTGAGAAGGCTCCGGGCGCAAATGACCTCAGATGTTGAGACGCCTTAAATTAAAAAAAAAAAAAAAAAAAAATATATAAACAATAAATAAGAGTCTGACTTAGAGTTCCACCCTACGTGGAACTCTAAGTCAGACTCTTATATCTTACAGTACAGCCCATAAGTTTCATTGAATTCTATATTCTATAATATAATTGAATTGAATTAAATAATATTAATTTTATGAAAAAGTAGAAATGTATATTTTATATTTCGTTGTTATATTAAGAATAGAAACTATTTGCTAATAAATTAAATGTAGGCCAAATCACGATCTGTAAATCATTGGAGTTGAGCTGCTGTGTAATTCCTTGGTGGTATCATTCCTTTACTTCGTAAGTGAAAAATTTCAAAACGCCTGCTCTGATTTCTTCTAAATTCTTAAATCACCGGCAAAAAAAAAAAAAAAAATTATTAATTCGGACAAAAGATACTCTGATGGTGCTAGTTCGAAATTGAAAGCAGAAAGATGTATCGACTCAACCTGATGAAATTCTTGGTATTGCACATTGACCTAATCGGGAATTACGGGTAGAGAAAGAAAAAAGTAAATCATTTTCTAGTTCAGTAAAGTCACAATCCAAATCCCAATGTACAGTATAATCGACCAAGCCATTCTCAGTGAATCTTGCCTATGAATGAACCACCAGCAACTTTTATTATAAAAATATACATTAATAAAATCCATACGGCGATACATAATAAAATCCTTCATGAAAACATAACACATTACTCTTTCATAAAACTGGCCAGGTTTTGCTATTGGTTTGGGTGGTTAACTAACACCTAATATTGTCTACCAGCATCAGAATATTAATCCATTACATACCTTTACTTCTAAAGTGATGATTATTTTGAAATAACGGATTATCCAGCAGATTTTCAAGGGTTTTCTTGCAAATTGTATATCACGTAAGACACTGTTTGAATGATCTTTTTTATTTTCTAATCCATGTTTTACCATGATAACGCGACTGAGATTTAACCATAAACTCATCAAGCCGCAAAATACATATGGTAAATAGCCCCAAATGTGATTACGGTAACAGGGTGAATAGCGATATCAATCATTTACACTCTAGCTGTAACATATATGGTAAAAAAAAAGAGGAATGTTTTTAACCGAACTGTCCCGAGTATGTACGATTTCCTTGTAGCGCAAAAAGCATATTAGTACTAATGGAAAAGGACGCGCTTTTTTACATATATAATTTCATCAAAGAGAATAAAGTAAAAATATATGTCGGATTAGGAAAATTATCTTTCGGTATACATTGGTTCTTTGTACATTTCACTCATACTAGGATACCAAAACAACATAATGCGATATACATAGGCATTAACAACAAATTTTTTTCAGATATGGCATGGCTAAAAGACTAAGAACAAGAGACGCATCGCTCAAGATACCCTTATCACTATAAGGGTGGAAAATGAAGATGATGCATCTTATGAAACATTAAAAGAGACATGAAAATTTGTGCTGTTTTTTCTCTACCAATATATTGGCAGTTGGAGGCAATTACAAGCCATATTAATGTCAATATGTTGGTTTTTTCCAGCCCTAAAAGTAACTGGTTAATTACAAAATATCTCGTTAATGCAAAAACAGACAAAATCAAAAAAACAAATAAATAAAATATCCAGGTTTTGTCGGTTTGACTGGGTCTATCCAAGTTCTGAGTTGAATCATGGAAGGTCCATTTATCAAAACCTGTGTGTGAAGTACCCCTTTTTGAATTTTGGAATCCATATTGACAAAATAGGTTCTATACCATTTCTCCATCAATGCTTGAAGATAATTCTATAAAGTTCTAAGATGAATAAATCACTTGACAGATATCTCTTTTCAAGGTACAATTTGATAATTCAAAAAATTTTCACCAAAGACACTAGCTCAGCAATTTGAAGCGATATCACTTCTCCTGTCGATTAGTTATTTTTATTTTATTGTCTTTGTTATATAGATTTACATGTGGCACAATTAGTGTTGTACATTTAATAAAAAAATGCAATACATAAAATGGTGTCACGATAACCTACATCTATGTTCATGGCGATCAATGTTTTTGTGGATAGGTATAAATAGGACATTTTGTTCAGACAGAAGTGCAAAGTCATTGGAATTGTATAGAGTTTTATTTTATGTTGCTATATGAGATAACATTTAGTCGAAATGTTATGCCTGCAGGGAAACTATGCTTAAGACCGTACTTGGCACATATGCTAGATCCTTTTTTCTTATACACTTTTATGTGGCTGATACAGTGCGTATGGATCAATGGGACCGACGAGAAATAGTATCCAGCAGAGGGTAAAAGGAGAGATTATTATTATAGCGACAAAGACCAACTACTGCGTATGTAACTGTGCCGCCTCCAGGGGCCAATACTTCTTTCTCTTCAAAAATATTGTTTTCTTCTGGAAATACTGCAATTTTATTGTATTTCCTTCCACACAAACATATAATGGACATGTGACCTTAATTTATACTTTTAGATGTACAATTTTCTATATAGCTGAACTAACTCTAATTTTCCTTAAGATGATTAAAGAAG
The DNA here is from genome assembly GCA_011037195.1 of Triatoma infestans. Classification (NCBI taxonomy): domain Eukaryota; kingdom Metazoa; phylum Arthropoda; class Insecta; order Hemiptera; family Reduviidae; genus Triatoma; species Triatoma infestans. The sequence goes on along the minus strand of JAAEAF010014693.1, from coordinate 46,974 downwards.
AAAAGAAAAAGTGTTCAAGTTAGTTCACCTTAATAATAATAATAATAATAATAATAATAATAGTGTTTATTTATTAGCAAAATATAGACATATTTTATCAATTTAAAATAAAAGATAAAACACTATTCTGCTTGGAGAGTTCTCCGTCTGCAGAGTTGCTTTTTATATAGATAACTTAAACGCTTCAACTAAAAAAATGAAAAATAATTTTTTTTTTAAATAATCTGAAATGACAAATAAAATTCAAATTTCAAAAAGGCGTTAACATTAAAACTAAATACAGTGCAACCTTATTAATCATAATTAAACTTCTTTATTAAAAAGATTCTATAACTCAAGGCTTCCTTCAAAAAAACAACACAGATTCAACCAATTTTCACCATTTAAAACATCATACAATTCATTTTCGGTGAGCTTATGTTTAGCAAAATAATTAAATCTGTATGGGCGAGGATTAGACAGACAGCAATAAAAATGTACAATATCCTCAACCTGTTGTAAATTGCAAAGCGAGCACAGCTGACATACCTCACTGTTGAAAGGTCTGTAATTCAAACTTAGTGATTCAGTTCTTGCTTTCAGTATTACCCTAGCATCCTCAAAAGATCTGTTTGCAAAATAATTAATATTATACCTTAACTTAGGATAAATTTTGTGATATTTTGCTTGTCTTGCTTTTAGTTCACACTTTAACTTTTCATCAGTTTCTATTTTGGTTAATAGATTATTTAAGGTTACCTTCCACTGTTCGACAGCATCACCACAAAATTCATTCAATGTTATTTGATACTGAGTACAGAGATGCTTCCACTCTGTAAACCAGCCAATGTTTTTCTCAATAATATTAATAGCAATCAATTTAGGTAATCTAGAGTCCGGTAGTTTAAGTAATTTTAATATGTACTTAAAATGTAAACCTAAAGTATATATATACATACTATTGAAACCTAATTCCAAATTGAAGATGTATTTGAGGTATTAACAGGAAGCTGAAATAATTTTTTGATAAAAAACCTCTGCATCCTTTCGACGTACTCAAACCTTCTATAGCCCCATACTTGAGCTACATAACACATATTGGTTCTCGATGTAGCGTTCACCTTTATAGATTCTCTAAAAGTAGAGGGCTACAATATTTAACTTTGAATGTTTACATCCTTAATCCTTGCACTTTAACAAATTGTTTTCGGCTTGTTAATTTAATTTACACTCAAGAAATTTAATTATGCCTGACGAGTATGAAATTGTAATGAAAAACTGCAGATTCCAGACTTATAAAGGAAAGAATATCATCATCCCGCTATACAAACCACACATCTTCATACTTACTAATTTCTTTCAATTCCATTATTTCCAAGTCTAAATATCAGAGTTACATACTTAAAGCCGAAAATTAGTAACTACTAAAATGGTTTCATAATCTTTGTAAGAAGATGGTTCAGTTAATTCTTTACTAATTAGTCCAAAAACTGTATGCACTAATATCATTCCATTTTTTGTTTAACTCCTTAAGTTTATATTACTTTTATATTACATTTATTTAAATCATACTACATTTCGGATGAAAGATTTAATTTCTTTCTACTTTCTACATACTTGACGAGTAGGAAACATGTAAGAGGTCTGTGTCAAAAGGGCTATCTTAGTTGATTATACAATTCGATATAAATAGATTGCGAAATTCCAAGTTTCAGAAAATGTGTGGAAATGGAAGCGTGTTTTTACTGAACATTTTTTCAGTCTTCAGTTTTCCATAAAAACAACAACTAATTTCATTATATTTGGTACATTAAGTGTGAATATATATATAGAGAGAGCAATCACATCTGTTTGAAACTTTCTTTGAAAATGGGATTTAAAGCAAGGTTGCTTGCACAGCCCCCTTTTATTTTCATTATTTATTAATGATGTAGAAGTTGCTCTAGATGGTGGGGGTGTGCTGATAGGTTCTAAAAAAATAAAAGTCCTTGCCAATGCAGATGATAGATATAGTGGTTCTTGCTTCGTATCCTAAGGCTCTGCAAAGAACGATTAGGTCACTAGGTAAGTATGTTAGTTTGTGGGATTTTTTTTTTTTAATTTAAGGAGCTTCAACATCTATTGTCATTAGCGCCCGGAGCCTTCTCAGTGCACGGCCGGCCTCCGGACAGTGTTCTCTCGCTACAGACAACACTGTCCATCACCGAACAGTGAGCTGTAGAGGCTTGTGGGATTTGAAGATAAACATGAACAAATCAAAAATTATTGTTTTCAGGAATGGAGAACGACCGGTAAAAAAAAATGAAAGATGGTATTATCAAGGTGAAACTGTTGAAATTGTAAACGAATATAAATATCTTGGCATAATAATTTCTTCTAAATTAAACTTTACCAAACATTTAAAAAGGGAAATTGGCTAAAGCAATGTTTGGAAGCAATACAACAACATATGGGGAGATTTTATGGAAAATAACTGTATCAATTTTAGTTCTAAGCAAAGAATTTTTAACACAGTCAGTCGCTCCATAGTGTGTTATGGAGTTCAGGTTTAGGGAGGGAGTATATTGTGAGGAACTAGAGAAATTGTTTCGGTTTTCCGTAAAGAAATTATTTAGACTGCCAGTTCTCACTCCATCAGCCTTCATTTAGAAGGAATGTAATTATTTTCCTCTATATAACCATACATTAATAATGCACCTAGGATACATAGTTAAAGTACTAGCTTTGCGAAGCAATAGATGAAAATAAAGATATTGTCAATTTTGTAAAAACACTCAAATTTGATGTCGAGGTTAAATTGGATAATGTTCATGTTAGGAAGAATATTTTTGGCAAAATTCTGAAACGAGTTAAGGAGGATTTCATGAATTCCTTTTCATAAAAAATGATGGATTTAAACTTATATCCGATTTATAAACAATTGATTTTGGATCTGGATTCTAATCACTATCTCTACATTGATATAACATTGAATGGCGTGCGATGGATGATTAAAGCACGGGAAAGTGTGCGAAATGTTGGTCAATCTTTGTTGCCATTTCAATATGAAAGAGACGAACGCTGTCATTTATGCGGAAAAATATTAACTAACCAAAAATATCATTTTATTGCTCTCTGAGCTAAGTCCAGTGAGCAAAGATTGATATGGCTTGGCAAAGAAATACTTTCAGGGCAAGTAATGATGGATTATCAAAATGGCAAGCAATGGCTTTTGTTATCCAATTCTTCTAGAAACATTTTCATGTATAAATATCTAATAATATATACTTATTTATGTATTCTATAATATTTTTTTGATAAGCAAATTTTTATTTTTTATATATATATATATACACAAATTTTTCTTTTAAATATAATATTACAAATTTTTGACTCCACCAACGGATTTTAGTCATTTTTTTGTTGTTGTTGTCTTCAGAATTAGTTTTCACAACCTTTATTTTCTTTAGAAGTGCTTTCATTACTTTGTATTTTATATTATTTTATCTTTGCCTGATTTTACTATCTTTTTTTTATTGCAATAGATTTCATAATAATAATAATAATAATTATAATAGTAAATAATTTCTTAATTGACTGAAATTAATTATTTTAATAACAAGTAAATACAATTCCCAAACAATATATATTTGAACAATTCCCGTAATAGAATACCTAGATACAAAAGTAGGAAACTGTCAATAATACAATAAATTTATAGTACGCTGCCTGATATATCCTACAATGTCGTCCAATTCAGGCACCAGTTACTGTTAAAGAACTAACAAGAGTGATATATTGTCAGTCCAATACTGCAAGAAGAGATGTGTAGAAAAACTTCGTGTGTACTGCAGGTTTAGCGGTGATGGCTAGATTAGCTCTTAAGATCTTTTGTTTTATTCAATATATATTATATGGATCTAATGAACATGGATATGGAGCAGTTATGTACCTTTAATTTATTAAATGCAGGCAATATTTCATTACGAATGCGCTTTATTCAAGGAACGCAGCTAACAGTAAATCTACACAACTACCGCAAGAATGATAAAAATTAATAAAAAAAAAATAATTAAAAAAATAAAATAAAATAAAAAAGTAATATTAAAGTTGGAAAAATTAAACAGAAAAAAAAAAACGAAATGCTACTGTTAAAACAAGAAGAGTTTTCTTTGGTCTCTTGTTATTTATAGAAACAGTTTTTACAGTGTTTTTGTTTTGTTTTTTTAACCAGCCAATGATAATCTGATTAACAACTTTCTTCTTATCTTCTAATTTATTGTTACTCTGGTTAAAATGAAATCTAATTATAAATATAACTAGATCATTTCGAACAATACTTTCATGGTATAAAAGATAAAAAAAATATACAAATACCACGTCTTAATTGAAAATTAAATTTTAATCTGCACGTCCTTCAATCGAATTGCTTTTAATATGATAATAAAAAAGAACATCGAATAAAACCTACTAACATTTGAAATTGAATATCACAGATAGATCAGAATCCCCCCAAAAAAATTATGTTCCAAATTAGCATTCCAAATTAAAAAAGAAAATCATTAAATTCGTTCTAGAGAAAATTAAAAAAAAAAAAACCTATTCACTAAAGACGCACTCAATTTCCTTCAAATTTCACATTCTAGTATAACTTGGTGATAGAACCATACTTTGTACCGAAATGGTACTGTAGGGAAAAACGGTTAACGTATCTCGGGGATTCCTAGAACTCCTAAAAATAAAATGCTTGAAATAAAGGTAATAGGCATTTATTGTATAGACAGGTAACGAACTTTAAAGAAAATCGTTTGAACCAAATTCCAGAAAATCGCAAAAAAACTGAAGAAATGAATTCAATAAAATTGCATTTCCGGTTGATGGACTTCACAACTTCTTAAACGGAATCTCAAGTTTTTGAACTTCCTGATAATTATCGTTTTTTTAGATATTTTATTTTCTCTCACACACGTTACAACACTATTCGCTCAAAACAAAAACAAAAAAAATCTAATGTGAAACGCACACAATTTTCTCTTACTCCAGTACTCAAAATTATAACTGACAAAAAATGTTATAGTAAGTGTACCAAATTTAATGAAATTCGTCGAAAACTGAAAAAAAAAAAACTGTCCAGTAAAAGCGCACTTCCGGTTTACTAATTTTCTTGAAACTCGGAATTTTGGCCATCTATTTATTTCAAATTAATTTTGTTTAGATGATAGAAACTATGATAACACTTTAGAGAAAAACATAACCCCACCGTTCCTCTAAAAGGCCCTTAAATGAATTTTCCCAGAGAAATTCTTTAAATAAAAGTTGTAGATCTTTGTAATGTGTAGTTTATATTAGAAAGTTTCAAGAAAATCATCAGAGCCATTTTTTGAGAAAATCGCGAAAAAGTAAAAAAATTCATTTAGTAAAAGTGGTGAAGACAACGCGTACTTTCGATTAACCCATTTATTTCAAACTAGGAATTTCAACAACATATTTAATTCTAATTAACATTACTTAGATGACAGAATTGGTTAATAAACTGAAACACTTTAGATGAGGACTTAACCCCACCCCTCCCCCAAAATTGCCCTTAAACGAATTTTCCCAGAGAAATGTTTTAAATAAAAGTTGTAGCTCATTGTACGTATACTTGATATATCAAGTTTATAGAAAATTGTCAGAGCTAATTTTGAGAAAACCGCAAAAAAAAAAAACGAGTAAAGTTGGTACTTCCGGTTGAGCAATTTTGACGGACAACGTATCTGACACGATTACAATACTTCGTATTACTAGGAGTAAGAGAAAGTAAAAACAGTTCTTTCGTATTCAAAAACATATATTTCGGATAAAAACTCAATTTGGAAAATTTGAAACGATCGCAAAAGGACCTCATGTTGAGTAAGAGAGAAAGTAACAAAATTGAGATTAGGATGAAGTAGGAAAGAGAGCCAACTGCGATAACTGTATTATATAAGAAGGGAATTTTGAGGCTCTAGATTATATTAATTTATTCGAAAACCTGAGAAGAAAACAATGCCAAAAAGTGACTCAGGATTTTGAACTGAAGGATCAGGATTTTGTTAAGGATGCTGGACCATCAAGATCTAGTCCCTGTTCCAAATTCCTCCTGGGTATAAAGTTGTTTTTTGTTTTTTAAAGTAAATCTGAAACTTTTATCAAAAAGTGTAGCATAAAATATGAACTGCAAGAAGTAGATTGAAGAAGGTTGATTAATGTAAAACTAAGTATTTTATCAGTTGCTTGGGTAAAAAATCAGTTATAATTTATATGGTCTGAAGAAAGATAGGAATCCTTAGAGGTGAATTTAAGAGAGTACATTTACAGTAAACTTATTTATTTAGATTTGTTGGAAATCTGTTTGGAAGAAAACTTTCGGCGAAGATTGATCGAGAGAAAGGAAATCAAAAGAAAATTAACAGCAAAATAAATCGAGTAACCTGCAAGTGCCGTAGAATGCTGCAAACTGGCACGCCAGCAACGAACGTCTTGTAAAACGAGGAATTTAAATAACGGTAAATAATAAAATTGAAATAGTCGTTTAACACTTTAGCTTTATACTTAACTTTAATGCTTAATTTATAGTAGTGAATACAGGAATATTCATTCAAATTAAATTTTAAGCAATTAAGTTTTATTCCCTTTTTCCATGATAAACTTAACGAAGTTATGGGCGAGTAATGGTGGAAGTAGATTGTGGGAAACGGTTCTAATAAAGTGTATTTGCGATTGTCTTTGACGTGAAAAGAATTAAAAAATTATAACGGGAGAGAAATACGTTGTTATGATATTTGTTAAACATAGAAAACCCTAAATAATACAGTAACCCTAATTACACAGTTAAGTAGTATTTATTTATGTAGTACACGAATTTGATGAAGACAGAGAGTAACAGTGATAGAGGGAGAGAAGATGACAGCAACAGATGGAATGCTTGTAGTTGCAGTATCTTGTTGCAGGCTTGTTGTAGAATAAACTTCTACTCAACTAATTAGAATGCCGTAGAATACTAATGTAGGATTGACTGCTGCTCTTAATATATATTGAACAGTTTTCCCCTTCTCAATTTTTGCTCTGTGTGTGTGTGTGTGTGTGTGTGTGTGTGTGGGAGGGGGGGAGTTAGCATGTTGCACTTAGTGACAAACTCTGGTTCCCTTACATGGACAACTGGGTAGGGGAATAACATCCATCCAGGTTGCTTGGCTTACAAGCGCCCCAATAATGAATTCTAGATAATCGGGCTTGAAATAAATTAACATCAAATATAATTAATTTTATAATGCTAATCATCCTTAAAAATATAAATTTTAAAAAATTAGCGAATCCGTTTACATACTTTAACTTGATTAAATAGTAATTATATGCAGAATATATATGTCCCTCTCACGCATATATGAGGCATGTCCAGTAAGTAAGTGTACTTAATTTTTATAGGTTACAAAAATTTTTATTTGAGCAAAAAATTACCTGGTTACATTAGTACATACGTATGTAAGCTATTTTTCGACATAGTCACCATTCCTCTCAATGCAGGTGGTATTAATTTTTTGATGCCTTCCTCGAAGTAGTTTCCCGCCAGCCCCTTCGTCCATTTTGCCATCATCCCCTTCACCTCATCGTCGGTTGAAAACCTTTTTCCACCCATGTGCAGCTTCAGGGAGGTAAAGAGATAGTAATCTGAAGGTGCTAGGTCAGGGGGAATGCGTGGGATGGTTCAGGACATCCCATTTAAACGAGGCAAGCAGTTCGAGGGCTCCACTCGATTCAACTTGTGTTGGTCTGTCAGCTGTTTTGGGACCCACCTCGCGGACAGTTTCCGATATCCGATGGTTTCGTGTAGCAGAGATCTGGAGATTTGCGGAAACACCGCAGAAAGTTCATCCACAGTCAATCTGCGATCATCACGGAGCGCATTTTCGATTTTTGCACAATTTCGTCAGTCACAATTGAATGTCTTCCGCTCCTCTGATCATCATGCACAGACGTACGACCGTTTTTAAACTCGCGACACCACTTGAACACACTCGTACGATTCATAGCTTTATCACCATATGCAGTTTTTACCTCATTATAAACCTCAACCGGAGTTTTTCCCTTCCAAACGAGATAACGGATGACGCGGCGTGTTTCACACTTGGCGGGAGATTGGATTGACATTTTTCACGAAACGTATTGTCACGTCGACAGTTCTCAACGTACTGACCTCGAACCGGTCTCGTTGCGGAGGAGAGGAATCAGGCTACAGGACAGTGTAGCCAACATGTTGAAAAATAAATCGCTCCGGCCGTGAGAGCCTCAGTACACTTACTTACTGGACATGCCTCGTACATTATCACGACGTATATACATTACAGTGTTCTCTCATTTATATTTAAATAGAATATAATTAAATTTAAAGATAAATTTTATAATTAAATTATAATTGTACTACTGATATAATTTGCATGTAGCAGAGATCTGTATATGTACCTAAAGAAAGGAGATATATTTTAGAATACGTACTAGATCTAGGAGAAATTACACTAAACAATGAATTGCCGGCGGGAATATAATACAGCTTGGGAAGTAAATGAAGCAAGTAATAATTTAGTAGGATGTTTATTTTCTAATGGAAATAGTAAACATTTTAATTAAAACAAAAATTATAGAATAAAATATAAGGATTAATTTGTCTATAGCCTAGAATCACATTTTTATACCTTTGGCTCGGGAAGTGAGGTAACTGAAGGACTAGGAGCTGTAAAACAACGCAACTTTCTTCAAGCTAAAATATTATATTATTTCATGGACACTAAAAACTACTAAAAAAGGGTATAAAAACTTATAAAAGAAGTGAACCCTAAAGAATTTTTTTTTACCTGCACAAATAGTACACATAAAAACAAACCTTAAGTTTCATATATAATATTTTTAACATAAATTCATTTATTTTATATTAATTTTTAAAAAATATTAAGCAATAACAAAAATAGAACAATTTTAACACATTAATATTATTAAAATATTTGTGTTTGCGGGAGGGGGGTTATCCAACCCTTAAAATTTATTGAATATAAAAGTGGGATAAAGAAATAATTTATCCCAAGAAATAAATATTTTTATTGGTGGGAAGCTCCCCTGCAGCATTGGTCCATCGCCCAAAGACTTGCAAGAGTAACTGATTCCCAGTTCCAAGCGATTTTTAATTATACGGAGGAAGCAACCAAATGCGTAGAAAGACTTGGAATGACAGATATTTGCTTGCAGGAAGTGCACAATATAAGGAAAATAAGGCAGACTTTGCGAGAAGAGGCCTTCAAGGATTGGAATAATAGTAAATGGCAGGGAGTAGGGACCCTCCATTTTAAAGACAGTCCGAAGACGAACTCCTATATTTACGATAAGCAAATCCTCACAGGAACAGAATGGACCAATGCCCTTAAACTAAATGTGAACTATGCTCCTCTTCGTGGAGTACCAGGGATAAGCGGACAAGTGGCCGGAGATGTTGGAGTCCTTTGTCGCAGGTGCGGTAGAGAGTCGGAAACCCCTTCCCACGTATTGGGAAAATGCTCGTTCAACATGCTCCTTGTCACACGTCGCCATCATGGTGTGAAGCGAAGGATTCTGGGGCAGCTCAGAGATAAAGGAATGTCGTGCTTCGAGGAAGTCTACTGCGTGGATACGGATGGGGCGCCAAGGTACGCGGACATAGTGGCCTTTCCAAAAAATAATAGGATGGCCATGATAATTGATCCTACGGTCCGCTTTGAGTCGAACAACCCGAACCAAGCAGAAGACGTAGATAAAGAAAAGAAAATCATCTACGAGAAGTGCATCACTTTTTTAAAAGAAAAGTTCCGAGAAGAGTTCGGCGAGAGGGATTTTACTGTAAAAGGGCTGTGGTTTGGAGCCCATGGTACAATCCCTCGATTCACCGGAAAATACTTGGAGGAGATTGGCATGAAAGCAAGGGAACAATCGCTCCTAACGGAAAATATAATATTGGATTCGCTAGGTATTATCCAGCACCATGTATATGGGACTTAACGTCCAGCTCGCCTCCTCTCTACCTTCCAAAAGATATTGACTGACTAACCTATCTGTCTGGATATGTTTTTATAGTTTTTATGGACGAAGACTAACTAGTCATACTTTTATTGGACATGAATATGTACAATCACATGTTCTTTCTTGTTTTGTTGTGTGATATTTTGTTAATCATGTAACCGACAAAGTGTCTTACTCATTGCTATTTTAATCTGTTTTTATCAGCAAGGTACCTGTTATTGCACTGATTTTATTTATGATCATTGATTATTAAGGACCGTAGACGGTGATATACAATTACATATCTATCAAGATTGATCGGTATGCTGTGTTTTTCAGCAACCTAACTAAGTTAAGGCAGCATCATTTATTTATATTTGTACTTGTACATATTTATAAATAAATTGTTTCTCTCTTCTCTAAAATGCTGCATGAACTATGTGACCTTGTCAAATTTTCGAAGTTGAATTTCCACCAGTTCATCAAGAGAGTTTTAGATGTATTGAAGTCCCTTGAGTTCGAATAAAATTTTTTGGCGATTGATATATATATATATAGAGAGTGTGTAGGGGGGGGGGGGGAGAAAATATATCTCAAAAACAAAAAATAGCAAGCACCTCGAACTTCACATATCATCACCGTATCTGCCACAAAGGTTATAATTATACATATATATAAAATTTAGGAATAAAATAAATTCCTATTACTTGGGAAAAATGAATTTTAAGTAGATTCAAAAAGAGGTAAGTCTTAAAAAGTTTAAAAATGTATAAACAGTATATATGGGCTGGGTTGAGTAAGCAGTGCTATCCATTGCAGTCCGTGGTATACAGAGCCATTTCACTACCTGACCCTATAAGTAATGTTCATCACCACTTGCAGCTTTCCACCAGCTATATAATAATTAAGGTTAATGATACACATATTATAAACTGCAGATTAAAAGAAAAATTTGTCAACAAAAATTGAAATAAGGATGAAAAAGACGTGTTAGAGTTTAAATATTTAACCAATGATTAAATGGAAGCTCTGGATCCTGTCCAACCTCTGTCAATTTTCGTAATTGCCTTTTCATAGAGGAAATATATTTTAAGTCCTCTAAATAGGAAAGTACAGTTTTTTTTTAACGAATGGTTCCGAAGAGTTTACACGCTCCGTTTCAGATTCATAAAAGAATCCTCCCACATGATGGTTTGATTATAATCCATTTTATTAAATTGCCATTTTGCTAGAAGGATTTCTGTTTTTTTTTTTTTTTTTTTTTTTTAAGGCTTTTGAGATTTCTCGAAAATGGCTGAATAATTTTCTATTTTTTTTTTTTTTAATCCTTGGGGTTCTATCTACACAAATATAAGTTGTTTGTAGAGATTCCTAGGAAGAGAACCTCCAGTGCGGCACTGCTGGTTTCAAACCCGGAACTTCCTTGTTGTAACCAGTGCGCTACTACTGGGTTAACACCCTTATTTTTAAACTTATGGTTTCAGGGTTGCACAATCAAGTGTAACCGACAGTTGTGAAAACACTTTATTGTAGGGGATTATCGCTCTGCGACCTGGAAGATCATCTATTGTGCCCCCCCCTGGAGCCTTCTAAGTGCGCTGATAGCCTGGCCTCCAAGCAGTGTTCTCTAGCTATAGACAACACTGCTTATCACAGTACAGTGAGTTGTAAAGACACCTAAGAAGAGAAAACTTATTGAATTTTTTATAAAGCTTTTGTTCGTAGCAGACTAGATTACGGTACTGCTATAATTTACGGGGCTGCAAGAGACTCGGTACTCAAAATAATAAATACTATACACAACGAGGGTTTGCGCATGTCACTCGGAGCGCTGACAACAAGTCATAGAAAGTATTCAAGCTGAAAGAGGTGAACCGCACTGCAAGTTAGAAGGGACATCCTGATGTGTAACTATGTGTCAAGGTTGGTGCCGTTAAAAAATCATGTCGCCTATGAAGTCATTTACAATCCTCAATTTGAACATTTATACGCTAGGAAAAATACAAGCACTTTACCTTTGGGCATATGTTTTAAAAACTTCTGTTTGCTAAGCAATGTATCCATTCCCATGCCTGTATGTTCGATCTCTCCAAAAATAGAACCTTGTACACTGAATGGGCTTAAGTTTGACGGCACACTAGGTAAATATATTAAAAGTAAAACTCCGAACTACGAATACAAAAACCTTCTAAAAGAGCGACTACTGCTTAAATATAAAAATTATATTAAAATTTTCACCGACGGATAAATGGAGTAGGAGCAGCTTTCGTCATGAATGAGAAGCTGCACAACTTCCCATCAAGCAATATCTCAAGCATATGGGACGGGTGTTGGTGTATTGGTTATGAGCATGGACTGGTAAGTGGGAGGACCCCAGTTCGAGTCCAGCGTATAACTAAATTTTATATTTGTTTAAAAAATGTTAATAGTAAAGTAGGTGCTTCCGCCCCCGTCCGCGACACCTAATTTGGTAGTTGAACGTTAAGCCCGCCTGAATATCTCAAGTATATCTACAGCCGAGTTATTCTCTGTGTACAAAGCCCTAGAACATATTCGGACCTACAATGAACCTAAGAAATATATTATTTACTCCGATTCAAGGAGCTCACTGGAGATGATAGGCAATCGGGACTCGGATAGTTTGTTGATTCAGTGCATACATACGCTCTTGGAACTATGCCTCGAGGAAATAAAGAAGTCTCCTTTATTTGGATTCCCGGCCATGTGAGGATAATAGATAACGAATCTGCAGACAAAGCTGCTAAAGATGCGGCATCAATGACTTGTAGAGACTAACGTATCCTTGCAGTCGATTGGAAAGCTTTTCTAAAAAAACAAAATCTTTCCAACTGGGAAAAGGTATGGCAATCAGTGCAGCTGTCAAATAAACTAACGAATATCAAGGGTACCACAAATCGAGAGTCTCGGCGAGAAGAAGTTGTCCTAGCGAGAATGAGACTCGGTCACAACATGTTGACACACAGCCACAAATTCCGAAGAGAACCTCAGCAGCTATGCAGCGCTTGCAATACGACATTAACGATCCCGCATATTCTATTGGAATGTTCGAAATATGTAAACGTGCAGAGAAAGGTAAATTTGCTGACCAGTCTTACAGATGTATTAGGAGGCAATGAGGGCAATATCAATAAGACTTTCGTATATCTTAGGGAGGTTCATGTATTTCATTTGTTGTGAAACTAGTCGTACATATGTATGTGTTTAGTTGTTTGCTGGTGTCTTGTGTATAGGCATTTATTTTATAAGTGATATAAGGGAGTAGAGGAATATGATTAGACCTAGATTGTGGGTTTGCTATAGAAATTGTTAGACTGGTAGGTATGGATATGCATTAGAAACAGGCGCAAAGGACCATAGCTGTTGTGCACCTTTAAAAAATCCAGAAAAAGAGAGAAAATCTAAAGGCAATTAACTAGGGACGAAGACCCTAGTTTGTGTACTGTGTTTGTCCTTGTCTGAAAAGTGTAGACTGTATATAGTTTAAGTGTATTGTGTACTGTTCTGTACACAGAAATGTATGGAGTACCGAGCTGTAGTAACCCGTGGGGTCGCTATTCTCCAAGTAACTGCTTGCAACAGATACCCCTTGCGGGCTACATAAACGTAAACTTAGCATCTATCTTTATTTGGAACATATATCTGGAAAAAGTTTATTTTATAAAGTTTGTGGAGGAACAGCTGCAGCAGTTTAACTGCAACATTTGAATAGAATTCGGGTTGATAATGAGTCTACAGAATAGCCCAATCAATACAGATAGCAACTATTGTGAGAAATTAACAAAAATATAATGTAGCAAGTCCATAACTCTATGCAGATGTGTAGAATTTTCGTTTAAACTGGTTAGTGGAAGTGTTTAACTATTAGTCTGTATAGATTGTAGAAGATCGTGCCTATCAATGTTCATTTACATCTAAATTATAATAATGTCCAGTTCTCAAGCTATATAATAGTACAAATTTAGAATTTGAGAATGATTCCTCTGTAACATGGATGAATAGCTTGGTGTTTACAATAATATTAGACAAATAATTGTCACACTATTCCTCCATTATTACAGAAAAGTTGTTATATAAATTGCTTACTCACATTTTTATATTCTACTTGAATTAATTTTTGTCACGCGAATGCAAAACGTCTGTGGTAACTAAATGAGAGTTATAAAAGAAGTTTTATTCACGCCTTAAGTATTTGATTACTTCTACAACAAGTTAACACGATAATAAAAGAAGTTGTATTACATGTGAGAGAATTTAAGGTTAAAAGTATGTACGTAGTTTTGCTTTCAAACTATTAGAAACTTAGGAAAAGGTTACAGAACTTACTTATTGGCGAATGGTTTTTGATTCTTTATTTCACTTTACCTAAATATGAAACTTCTTTAATATATATTTTAATTCAGTCATAATATACATAACAAACACATAATACAATTTTATTGGCAGTCAAATAGAAAAATTAGTTTTCTGTTTTAGAATGAAGTAATTATATTCACCTCTACAAAGAAAAAGTGCCACATTCTCAATTGATTTTAGCGGAATTATTGTTAGAGTAATATTACATCTAGCGAAAGAGATTTTAGGGGTTACGTGACAAAAGAATACAGACTTTTATACATTTTTTTTATATAATAGACTGTGGAAAGGACTTGCAAGCCCTGTATTATCCGAAGCCCTTCAGAGTCCATATTAGCTGTCTCAAAGTTCTGAGCTTCCTCAGTGCACTACCGGCCTCCGAGCAGTATTCTTTCATTACAGAATAACCCTACCATTCGACCCTCGAGGGGACTGGGGCGGGAGTGGTTCGTCCAAGGATCAAGCACTCAGAACCCATGGCTAAGTTTGCCAGCATCTTCCAGGCGGAGATATACGCTACTGAAAGATGCGTTCAATTTAACCTCGATAGGGGATATAGGAATCAGGAGATTGTAATCCTTTCCGATAGTCAAGCAGCCATTAGAGCATTGAGTGCACCAGTTATCAGCTCTAAAATGGTCTGGGAATACCTAGGTAAATTTAACAACCTAGGCAGAAGGAATGGAATAAAACCTTTGGTGGGTGCCGAGGCATGTTGGCATTGAAGGGAATGAGATGGACCTGGCCAAGATAGGCGATACGACCCCGCTTCTAGGGCCGGAACTTTTCTCGTGGGATCAGCAACCAGTTTCTGTTGGAAGAACTTAGGAAGGAGGAGGAGGAGGCGAGGAGATCTCAACTCCGATACTCATTCCCCGGCTTGCGGCAGGCCAAGATCTGCCTGGGAAATTATAACCAACGGAGATCGGAGGCCTGCATCAGTTTCAGTAAGAACAAGCTCCGCGTTCTTACGGGTTTCCTCACAGGGCATTGCCGACTTAGAGGACACCCGGTGAAGATGGGTTTGGAAAGTGACAACTCATGCAGATTCTGTGGGGAGCTGGAGGAAACTCCATTACATCTCCTAACAGACTGCGAGGCTGGCACTCAGAGAAGATCCAAGAACCCGGGTAGCTCTCAGGTGGAGAAGGGGGATATTCCTTCTCTAGAGCCTGTAAAGGTATTAGAGGAATTCTCCGGGATCTTAACCTGATGGAGGTTTTGTAGAACGGATGTTCAGCTGGGACATCTGTTCGGGTGCTGTGGGCAACAGGCTGCGGCACCCAGGGGAATAGCTCAAGTAGGCTGTAGAGGCTCCTAGGAAGAGAAAATCTACGTGCAGCACTGTTGGATTGAAACCCGGGACTTCCTTGTTGTACCCAATGCACTACTACTGAGTTAATCTCGCCGCGATTTTTAAACTTATGGTTACAGAGTTGCGCAAATAAGTGTATAACCGACAGTTGTAAAAACACTTTATTTTCGTATCATTTCATTAGAGTTCGAGCTTGATAATGAAAGGATCTAAAAACAGCAGTACCATGCTTTTAAAGAAAAGGAGAAGATTATACTCAACATTGGTTACTGTTACTTGGAGTAAAAATATTATGAAGTGATATCTAATGATTTAATAAGCTATATTGACTTCAAAAATATTGTACATTTAGTTTGACTATTGATTCTGAAACATGTTTTAGTTGAACAGCTAAATTTCATAAATACCGTTAAGAATGAAAGCAAAGAGTCTAAAATTTTCTCCATCAACAGAAATATTGTTATATCAACCGAGCACAATATATTAACAAACAGCTAACACCATGAACTCAATATAAACAAATTTCATTTCATTAATAACTTATTAATTTATTGTGGTGGTTGGTTCCGCAGAGCTGGAAATATTTTGTTTTGAATATAAATTAATAATCAGAGATAAACAAATTTCATTTCATTAATAACTTATTAATGTGGTGGTTCGTTCCGCAGAGCTGGAAATATTTTGTTTTGAATATAAATTAATAATCAGAGACATTTTCTGTGGTAGCCTGCTTCATTTTGTGGTCATCGACCGGTTTCGGGCGTTCGCCCATATTCAGGGTGCATTTTTCAGACAGTGTGACAACACAGACTTGCAAAGAGCAAACTTAGTTTTCACGCTCATGTGGAGGCTACCACGGAAAATGTCTCTGATTATTAATTTATATTCAAAAGAAAATGTTTAGATTAAATTTTGTCTTTATTAATTAATATTATTTTAAATTTAATTACATTTCTATAACAATATTGTCTCATTATTATTTACTTTCATTGAGAATTATCAGTTATACTCATAAAAATTTGGTATTATCATCACAACAAATCAACAATACAAATTGGACAAAGTTCTTCGGTAACGGAAATTGATAGCAATGATGGAAACCAAGCTCTTTCTTCTGGTATATAGTGTCCCAATGAATACCCCACTTTCAACAACAGAACAACACTTATTCAACATTTCATTCAAATGCTAAATAAAAAAAAATATACAAGTAGGAACTAGTTGGGTATAGTGCAACCCCAGAGCAAACTCTACATCTGTATATTACTGCTATTTTACTGTTACAGGAACTTGTCGCTACTATTTCACAATCCATTCCACAATGGTGGAAATTACCCTTCTTTTTCTGTCTACTCTTTTATAACACTAAAGGCGTGAAGCATTCATAATACCTTCTGCATTAGTGCACATTTATATATCTCCAGTTCGCACCTGCCATTCCCAAAATAATTCAAATCCCCTTAACTGTATGTTTTCTCATATCTTTTTTATATACCAATAAGAGGTTTTCCTTCTATTTTTACCAACTACATGTTCATATTTATGTATTTATTTATTACTAATCGTTCAGTTTCTCTTGAAAACAACGAATCGACTAAACCGTTTTCGGAATGCAATAAATAATATATTGAAAAACACTTGAGTTTCCCAGGATGAGACCACGTTAGTGGTTTGCTAAAAACCGAAATTTCGCCAATATTACAATGTTCTTCTTCAGTATATATATGGAGAGGGGTAAAGTATACAAGTTTGAAACGTCTCTCTTTGGAGCCGTTATCGAGAAAATCGCGAAAAAATTGAAAACCATACAATTTTCAGTAGACTGATTTTTAATGGAACGTTCACAACAGATCCATCTGTGATACCTAATACAATAGAATAGCAAGTCTATTTTTTTCGTTTTTGGGATATATTATGTTAACAAAACATACACAATACTTAAAATACATAAATATAATACGGAGCATTGTTTAAAAACATTATTCCTGCTATCATCTCCAGCGCGTCTATTTCTGAAATGGAGCATCTTTTGCAAAATGGCCCCAATGCAATACTCAGGCAGTTAGAGAAAGTAAAAATATTCTTTTTTTGTTCTTCAACAATAAATAAATTTAGCAAATATTCAGTAAAATTATTGCATAAAGCTGCAATATTTTTGCAATCTCTAGTATATATATAGTTCAGCGAAATATCAAAAAACTAGTAAAACTATTTTGTTACAGATCCATTACAAGAATCTGGTCAAGAAATCCAACCATTCAGAGGAGACCAAAAAAATAAAACTATAGAATCTAATTCTTGGGCTTTATGATTTGGAAGTCGTACACCAAGTAAGGTGTAAGATAATCCAATCTATTCAACGGCATATTCATCTCACCTCTTATGGATTTTGGTCACTCCAAAAAGATTTACACAAATTAGACCATACACTTCTTCCAGCCAAGAGTTCAAGCTCATTTTTTTATTTTTTATTTTATTTAATTGTATTTATTTGGGTAAATCCTACAAGATATCAAAAATTTGCATGACAATTCTTCGATGGTAAAGTCGATAATGATTGCTCTAAAGAGATATTGCTTTCGGTGGGGATTTTGCAGTGTGAAATTTTGAGTCCTCTCTTATTTTCCTTATATCTCTCAGATATAGTGACTTTTTTTTGGCTGTAGGGGTTTATCCGGATTCTCTCTAAATAAGGATAAAGATCTGAATATGATCTTTTATGCAGATAATATGGTAGTTCTTGCCCCCACCTGGAATAGTGCCCAAAAACAATTAAATGCTTTAAAAGAGTTACTGCGAAGTGAATCTGCTATCAGTGAATACCAGTAAAACTTTCGCTATGATATTTTCCAAGGGTGGAAATTTATCAAATGTCAAAAACAGTTATGTTATGTAGAACATTGCATAAGTTTTACTAATAATTTTACGTACCTGGGGGTCCCATTTTCTCCATCAGCAAACTTCAAGCTCATAATTATTTGATGAACATGCACATCATTCTAGTAATATATTCTATATGCACCATATTTTGAGTAAAACAAATTTAGAAGACCTCTAGAACTAGAATGTATATAGTTTTAATTCTTACAATAATTATTACATAAAATTATTTTAAATCACACTACAAAGAAATTTCTGGTATCAAAATGTAGTTGCTAATTTCTACCACAATAATTTATTGTAAAACGATAAATTTTATTGCAAAGCAGCTAATCGTCCATTAGTTAGTATTTTGCAATATGTATGTACGTTATTTAGTTATGTATCAAATGTTTGAAAATTAAAATCATTGTAAATAAGAATTCTTGGAAAGGTAATATTTAACGAATCTGGCGGTTAAAAAAAAAATTTTTTTTTTTTAAACAACTCAAGAGAATTGTGGACAACATTTAATAATTTACACAAAAATATCATCATTAAAATAAAGGAATAAACAAGAACATACTTGTTATAAAAAGTGAAGATTATGTAGTAGATATAATTTCGTTGATCAGTTTAATCTTAACATTTTAATCAAATAAATGTTATTATATTTGATAACTTAAAAATAGGGCAGGCGGTAGTGGGAGGAAGTGTTGGTAGTAGTACACTGTTTGTTAGACAAACTTTTTTTTTCTTTTTTTTTTTGTGAAAAAAATTATAGGAGCCTCCGGGGTTGGTTAAGGAACCGTTGGTTCTATGGCATCTTTATCTTATCAACGGGGAGTGTGTTTTTTTTTTGCCCGACCAACTCGTCCGCTCCATCCTTTCCAACCAAACCAAGTTATCTTCAGCTTCAATTATTCAAATTAACCGCCCGCCCCCCTCCTTTGCGTAGACTTAACACTAACTTTACAAAACTTTATTCTCACTTTTTACCAATGTTTTTAGATATAAAAAGAAATACTACAAGTAGGACTAAAAATTACTTTTTTCATTTTTTTTTTTAAATTCCAGCTAAAACTTTGTTTTATAGAAATATAAACTGAATATTTCTTATGATATTCATATTCTTATGAATCATATTACTTCATTTTTTTATGTTCATTTTACATATTCCCTTACTATAACTAAGAGGAAAAACTATTGCGGTCGTGCAGATACATGTTTTTGGAGTCACCTGAATACGAAAAAAAATGTTTTTATGAAATGGTCTGTATGTATGTCTGTGTGTGTTTTAACAGAAACGAAAAGATGCAGGAAACTCAAAATTGATATTCCATTTAGGCACAACTACCGATGAATCAGACACGAAGATTTCATGCAAAAATCTATCAACCGGAAGTGCGCCTATACTGAATGGTTTTTTTTTTTTTTTTTTTTTTTTTTTTTTTTTTTTTTTACGTATTCGTGATTTTCCAGATATAGGTTCAAACGATTTTATTTAACGTCGTATACTGTCTATATACATAAATGTTTATCACTTTTATTTGAAAAATTTTCTAAAAAAAAAAAATTATTTTTGGGGAGATTGGGGGTCGGGGGGGGGGGAACAGTAGCGTTATGTTTTCCTCTAAAATACCATTTTAGGTATAATATATGGTTTTGCATTTACAATACTATTCATTCCAAATTAAAAAAAAATCGGTTAACCGGAAGGTCGATTTTACAGAATACCGTTACAATTCTCGATTGTTTCAGATTTTGTCTCGAAAACCGTTACAACGATTCTCTTTAAACTTGAAATGATTGTTACATAGATAGAAACTTATCACTTTTATTTGAAACATTTTTCTGAAAAAAAAATATAATAATAATAATTTTAGTGGGTTATTAGAAGTACAGTTTAAATTTAAATTTGTCCAAGCTTATTTTGTTTGTGACATAGAGAGCTCCACATAAGGCCCACTCAGATGTACATGTAAAATCTTCACTACCACATTTTCATGGCCAACCAAACTAAACGTTGTGATGTGGGAATTTTAAAGAAAATTTCTCAATTTAATTGTATTAATTGCAGTAAAGAGAAAAACATGTTGAAAAAATGTTTTACACGCCAAAATTTTTTTTTTTTTTTTTTTTAACGAAAGATTTGTAACTGGTCATTTTTCTTCTCTTCAAATCTGTTAAACATAAAATTTATTATTACTTTGTATTATAATTATTATATTATTGTTTATTTTATTAATAAAAATCCTAGGGTCCATGTTAAACAGTAAAGGGGATACAGAAAAGGAAGTGCAATCGAGGGTATAGCAAGCAAGGAAGGCTGGCAGAATAATGCTGCATCCAATCCTATGGAACGGTTCGATATCCTTACAAAAGAAAAAAAAGAATTTTCCATACGATTATTGAGGGCATTTTGTTGTACGCGGCGGAGACCTAGACCATGACAAAGAAGTTGAAACAAAAGATTGAGGTTGTGGAGATGGACTTTTGGAGGAGGTGTCTTAGAAAGACTAGAATTGACAGGGTTCGGTATGATGGAGTAAGCGAGATGATGGTGTCGGGAAGAGAATGGGGGAGAAAATAATGGAAAGGAAACTGACATGTTATGGACATGTCAGAAGGATTGAACCCTGAGAAATGGCCCAGTCGAATTAGAGAATGGATCCCGAGAGGACGCAGAAGAGGCAGGCCGAGGATACAATGGAATTGATGATATCGAGGAGGAAATGGCGGGACGAGGTCTGCGAGAGGACGACTGGAAAGACAGGAAGAAGTGGAGAGACGTCCTTAGTTCTCAACGGCAACCCATTTAGGGGGATGAAGCCGGGTAAAGTAAAGTAAGTATTTTATTAATCAAATTTAATAATTTTAGAATGAAATTGAAGTCAACTCTCTATACGAACTGTTCACGACCATAATCTGACGATCGATGAGAATCCGAAACCGGTCAAAATCAACGAAAAGAAGCATGATGTCATGGATAAAATCGCACACGTTAATAATTTTATTTAATAAAATTACAATTACGGATGCCCATAATAATTATATCTAGCTTCCGAAGCCTGGACTTTTATTAAGGTGGACTATTCAATATTCAACAACTCTACTGAAAGTTTCAATTTCCATTTTTATTTCACAAGAATGACTGTGCAAACCTCATATTCAAAATATTCTGCGCTCTATTCACTTCAGTATGTACATCATTTTCACAAATCATACTGGGTAAATATCTTTTTCTTTTTTTTTTTTTTATTCTATTCAATTGCTTTTAAAAAACATACTGCTGTAAATTGGAAAAAAGGTGTCATATTTAACTATCTATCTTCGTGACCAATGTGTTCTCTATACCAACTGTCATAATCAACCATTTTTTCGGATAATTGTACTCCTTCAAGAACAACAAGCGATGAAGAATAAGTGAGAGTTGAACTTCAAAGGAAGAAATGAAAAGAATAAGTTTATTTCAAATACTCCATACAGGTTTAAAATATTACACAACAAAAAAGTATCAAAGTAAATAACTGCCCATATAAAATCTCTGCATATCCATGGGTATTAGATTTGGAAGTCTCCAAATTTTTAAATGTATTTCACGTTATTCCACCAGGCTTGTTAACAAACATTAATCCGTCAGTAAAGTGTACAATATGTGATGTGGAAATTAAGCACACATAAAAAACCTCAGAAAGCTTTAGATGTACTCATTCCATGAGTGCTTCAGTGTTGTTCTTGTAATTATGTTGAG
The DNA here is from genome assembly GCA_011037195.1 of Triatoma infestans. Lineage (NCBI taxonomy): Eukaryota > Metazoa > Arthropoda > Insecta > Hemiptera > Reduviidae > Triatoma > Triatoma infestans. The sequence goes on along the minus strand of JAAEAF010014693.1, from coordinate 24,673 downwards.
ATTTGTACACATATACCAAGTTCTATTAAAAGTAGTGACTAGACAGCATACATCCGCGGGGAATAATATCCACAGCCAATAAGAAAGCTGGAATAAACTATATTATATAAAGGCAATCTTTTCCATCTGTTTCAGATGGAATTTATAATATTATATACAGCTGAGTAAATTATAATATCATTTAATGTGTGAATAATGTAATTCATGTATCTTAACAGTAAAAGTAATAGTGCAATTATACTGTATTATAATAAAAAATAATGTATTAAATTAAAAAAAAAAAAAATGATGTGAAACACTCACACAACTTCCTCTTACTCTTTAGGAAGAGGAAGTTCAACTTCAACTTCCTCTTTATAAGACTTTAGCAAAAATTTTTTCTAACTAAATGTTTCTCTTCAATTTTATATCAATTGGGCAGTCTTAACTTAATAAAATGACTTTTTTGAGGAAACCATACATACCCCTCTCCAAAAATTTCTTTATATCAACTTCCTCGAGAAATGTTTCTAAAAAAAGTGATAGGTCGCTCTATACATAGTTAGTGTAACAAATTTAATGAAATCCTTCGAAGTTTTTGTGGACAAAATTGTAGAACTGAAATAACTTAGGTAAAAACGCACTTCTGGTCTACCGATTATATTCGGAATATTCGCAACATATTTAATTCCATTTAATATTATTTAGATAACAGAATTATACATGGCGTTTCAGAATTGCACGGCATATTTTAGGTATGTGTCCTGTAGCAAAAAATAGACATACAATTTCATATACACATATGTTTTAGATCAATTTATTATAGAGATATCGGGGCATAAAGATATTTATTTAACAACACAATAATTCAGAGTAACTGTTCAAAGTGGCCACAGTTTTGTTGAATGTAGTATTCAGCACGACGAATCCAGGCTTCTTTGGCACTTCTTATAGCATCAGGACGATAGACGCAGAATAAACTATGGACATCATCCAGCCCCACAGAAAATAATCTAACGGCTTTAGAAAAGTGGCCATTTAACAGGTCCGTTTTGAGCAACCCATTGGTTACCATATGCTGCGTTTAAATAATCAGTCACAATATGAGAATAGTGAGCTGGAGCACCGTCATGCATAAACCAAAGCTTCTGCCTATTGGCAAGTGGAATATCTTCTAGAATCTCATAAAGATTATTTTGTAAAAAATGCAAGTATGATATTCTTGAAAGCCTAGGTTGCAAAAAGAAGGAGCCGATTAGATTATCGCCAAGAAGACAACAACATTCGTTTAATGAAAAGGTATACTGGTAATGTGTAGTAGCAGTTGTATGGAGGGTATTCTTCGTCCCAAGTATGGGTGTTTCGAAAATTAGTAATCCCATTTCTTGTAAAGCAAGATACAACGGTAACCAGCAGTCAGCTTAGGAAGTAAGGATCTCGTGTGTATTGTTGAATTAACCACTGGGAGAAATTTCTGCGCTTGCTATAATTTTATGGTAATAAATCATGCACATGTTTAATGTGAAATGGATGCAATTGTTGTTCGCGCAATGTTCACCATACACTGGCAGAGGAAACATCGAAACGAACTGACAATCCGGGGTTGGTACCAGGAGATAACTGAACACCTTGCAGTATTTCTTCTTTAACGTTTGCAGCTCGCCGAAATCTTTGTCGATCGGCATCTACTCCATACAGGCTTTAGTGTGACATTTTCTCTAAGACGTCTTTCAATAGCTTGAAACGTTTTACAATTTGGTATTCTTCGGTTGGGAAATTTTTCATGATATCTTCGAACAGCAGCAAAACCATTTTTATGTACCTCGCCATAAGTTAACAGCATGTCTGTTTGTTCTGAAAAAGTGAACAAATTTGTGGTGTCTCCCATGATAATACACAAAATACTAAAAATACTATCTCACGGTATTCACTCACACGCACACAACTTACAGAAACAATACTAACTGTCAAACAAATAAACGATATGCAATTGTTAGTATTATACTTTTAAGGTTTGTTCATGCAGCAGTCCCAAACCGTCACGAGCATGCGCACAGACATTATGCTGTTGTTGCAGCAATTTCTCAAACTCAAACGGTTTTCAGCTCAGAGTAATGAGTTCATGCTGTTCCTCAAATTATCACCAAACCGTTTGCAAACTATTATAGCAGTCAGAGCTCAAAGCTCCAACCACTTCAAACTGGCAGTCCCACGCATGCGCAAAACAGTTTTCGCAGCGCATTTATTATTCTGCTTCTCTGACTGTCTTGGCTAATATTCCTTTCTATTTATTTTTTGACTTAACCTGAGTTTCTGGATATAACCACTTAGAACAATTTGCTGTCATGTGCTTTCATAGACAGTCCTTTAAAAGAATGCGAATAGATATCTCGTACATTTATTTGCCGTACTCTCAATGTCTAGTTAATTATTTGCTATATCCTAACCATTTTTAATGGAACCGATTTCTAACAGATGTATGAGCTAATTTATTACAGAGTTATGAGCTAATAACTGTATAACTAAACTTTCTTTATTTTTTCCTGAATGCTTTATAACCATCACGGTACAATATTGATCACAAAGCGTTCTTGCAGGTTAAGTTTCAAATAGTTTCAAACTGGGCATGGTAGAGTATGCGCAGTGAAACCAGTTTTGCAAACCGTCAGAAATTATCACAAACTCCCTGCACGAACAAACCTTTAGACTTTCGATAAATAAATCTTTAACCTTCAATATCTCTGTAATAAATTCATTTAAAACATATGTGTAATATGAACTTATATGTTTATACCAGTGCTACAGAACACATACCTAAAATAGTGCCGTGCAATTCTGAAACACCCGTATAATAAAATTGAAATAACACTAGAGGAAAACAAAATCTCTACCGTCCTCCTCCAAAAGCTCCCTTAAATGAATTTTCCCAAAGAAATGTTTCAAATAATAGGTGTGATTAGATTATTTGAATCTGAAGTTAACAAGTTTAAACAAAAAAAAAAATGTTGGAGCCATTTTTTGATCGAAAAAAAAAACTGAAAAATTCATAAAGTAAACTTGGTACTTCCGGTTAAGCAATATTTACAGGCAAGTTTCTGCCGAATCCCATGATAATACCAGTTTTGAACGTTCTGCGACTTTTCGTTTTTGAGCTATGCTGTTTCACATACATGTTCTAAAAACCACTTTTTTTGACTCAGGGGGCATCTCAAAACATGTATTTCCAGCGAAAACTCGAAATTGAAAATTTGGCACGAATACAATACTTCTTCTAATAGCGGTTAGAGAAAGTAAAAAGGAAAGACACAAGTTATTGCCGAGAAAAAGAAAAAGGGCGGTTAAGTTGAAATTAATTGTAGAAGAGACATCTGAGAAATTTAATGCTTTAATCACATAATTGAAATGTAACTATAAAGTAAAAAAAAAAAATTACAGAAGTTTCGTAAAACAGATAATTTGTACCGGATGTAGGGAGGGTAAATTAATTTTTTAGTAAAAAAAAAAATAAAAAAATAAAAAAAAAATAAAAAATAAAAACTTTTTTTCGAGTACTTCAAAGCAAAGCATTAACATAATTATGAAATTATAACAGAATTAAAAAATACTTAGCTGAGGAACTAATCCCATTTAATAAAGACGATCCTCTCACAATTTATTCAATGCTAATTGAACAACCCAACTTTTGGTTTGGAAATCTGGATTGCAAAATAAACCAGGAGTAATGATAATCCCAAAATATTTATACTGACTCTGTGATGGATGCCAGAAATAAAAAAATATATTTAATTTGAAATAATCAAAACTACCAAGAAAACTGTAACATTCCCTTGCAAAAAGGATTATTCAGGTAGAAGACCTGCCTTTTAGAGTTCATGAACCGAAGCAGAACACTTCAGGAATCAGTGCCAGATATAAGGTAAAACATAAGAGTTTATTCCAACTAATTTCAGTATACTTATAAAGCATATTATTGTGATATTGTAAAGATTTTTAAATCTCTTTAAAGATAATATATTTAATTTTATCTAACCAGTGTTTTCTTAATTATTTCTTATTACTTCTCTTCTCTTGGAAAATACACACAAGCCCTTTACTAAACCTCTCGTGCTACACAAGCTACCACTACACTACAACACATCACACCAAATTACATTTCACTCACTATTTCGATGACATCTTTGTAAAATGCAATTAATAAATAAATCAATTTTCTTAACAAACATGCATCATTGTTTAATAAACGACCGAACGGATCTCCCCTCAAGAATATGTGGTATATCTCAAAAAAAAAAAAAAAATATGGTTTCATTATATGTTTAAAACGAAATCTCTTATAACTAAATTGCCTATGAATGAATGAATGAAAAGAATGATGTATATTTTATATTATATATACAAATTAAATGAAAAGAAATTTACATTCAATAATTTAAGAATGGGATTAAATTTAAACCGCCAAAAAAAAATAAATAAAGAAGTAATAATCAAGGGGCATCTGTTGCACTTGGTTGTCGATCCCACGTGTTACCACAGCTCAGTACTCCACACTCTTAGTCGAACAGTACACAATATACTTAAACTACATACACTCTGCCCGTTACAGACATAAACAAACACAATACACAAACTAGGATCTCCGTCCCTAATTAATTGACGTAAACCAAGGGAGAAAGAAGGGATTAGCTCAATGGTAGCGCGCTGGACTAGCAACGCGGAAATCCCGGGTTCGAATCCAGCATGCTGCCCTTAGATTTTCTCTTCCTAAGAGCCTCTATAGCTCACTGTCCGATGATGGGCACTGCTGTCTGTAGCTAGGGAACATTGCTTGGAGGCGGCAGTGCACTGAGAAGGCTCCGGGGGGTGTACAATAGATCTTTCAGGTAGCAGTGCAATAATCCTCTAACAACAATCTAAAGACAATGGCTCATTAGCCGTCTGTCGAGTAGTCTAGTTTATAAATGTGCCTAATTCCGGGATCTACCCTTTTAACCCATATTAACCTAGTCCAACTGTAGTTTTGAAACATGATAAAGAATAAACAGTGTATAAAAAAATAAGGATGTGCACGCACAGAAATGCAAACAAATCAGGAGTAATTTGAACTGTAGATATAAAATTAAAACTGAACAGTGATTTTTAAAATATATATATTGCGAATATAATTTGAATATTTGCGACTATCTATTAGCAGATTGAAATTTAAATAAAACGAAGCGACCACTAAAGCAGAGCTGGAGTCCAGTGAGAGTATTGGTGCGAGTGAGGCAGAGAATATTCCCCTACTACAGCAATAGTAAAAATCTTATCTAAACTCACTCAATTCAAAACAATAGAAATAAAATTTGCCCCATTTTGGGAAGTCAGTTATTTTCCCACTTTTTAATAAAGGTAATCGCAACGCTATCTCTAACTATAGGGTATCGCGTTCACTAACGTCCTTGGTAAACTATATACTGGATTGTTGTTGAAACGAATAACTGATTGGACAAACGGCGGGCTTCTTAAAGAATTCCAGGCAGGGTTTAGACCAAATTACTCCGCTATAGACAATGTATTTACAATAGTTAATTTAGTTAAATTAAAACTAAGCATAAAAGGCAGAAAGTCTACGCCTTTTTCATACACTTCTCAGCAGCTTTTGATACGGTTGACCGTCATTCTCTTATTTTTAAACTTCATAATTTGGGCTTTTCCGCAAAAGTTGTTAAGTCTGTTGAGGAACTATTGTCGAATACTGAGGGGTCGTCTGGTGCAGGGAAGGGAGAGGCACAGAGTTCGATATGCATATGGGAGTTAAGCAAGGGTTCTCAGCCCGCTCCTGTTCTCACTGTATATAAACGATCTTGAGGATTATCTGGATGGAGGTGGGGTGCTGATTGGGTCAAAAAGAATAAAATTTCTTGCAAATGCGGACGATCTAGTGCTTCTCGCTTCTGAGCCACAATCTCTTCAGAGAATGATAACCTCATTAGATGAATATGTCACTCTTTGGAATTTGAAAATTAATATTGACAAATCCAAGATTGTTATTTTTAAGAATGGAGGTAGAATAGCTAAAGCAGAGAAATGGTACTTTCAGAATAAAAAAATAGAAACTGTAAATCACTATAAGTATCTGGGTGTTCTCTCCGCGGACTTTCCTTTCACAGACATTTAAAAGAAAGAACTACCAAAGCCAGGTAGGGCCTCAGTACGGTCTGGAAACAAGTCACTGAAAATAGTAATATCAGTTTCCATTCTAAACTTAAAGTATTTAACGCAGTCAGCCGTTCTATATCCTGCTATGGAGCTCAGGACTGGGGAGGAGATTGAAAAGCTGTTTAGGTTTTATATTAAAAAAATGTTTAGACTGCCAATGTTTGTACCTTCCTGCTTTATATACAAAGAGATCAATTATATGCCCATATTTATACACACTCTTAAAATGCACCATGATTATTACATTCTCCGGTATTTAATATGTCAAATAATAGACTCCCCAAAATTGTCACCTCACAAGTAGTCACTAGAAATGTAAGTTGGTATGCAGATTTAAAGAAATTACTGAGTGAATGTGGTTGCAAGCAGAGTTAAACTTGAACAATTGGAATGAATGGAGTAGTGTTTTCAGCCGAATTCGAGAGACTGTTCGATGCCAGCTTGGAAATAAATTTATGGCAGATGTTGAGGAGAATGAGCGTTATCCTATACACGGAGAGTTGAAGTTCAACTAGGAAAGCGCCATTACCTCACTAGTAAGATACCTTTGGAACTCCAGAGGTGGATCATGAAGGCTCGAGGGGGTGTGATAAATATTGGTAACTCACCTTTTTGTAATGAGGACAGGGATTATTGTGACTTATGTAATTTGGAGTTGGTTCATAGAAGTATCATTTTATCGCTACCTGTCCAAGAGGGTCTACTATAAGAGCAAAATGGCTTACCAATCAACAGTTAACGGGAGAGGAAATGATGCGCTATTTAAATGGTAAAGACTGGTGGATGGCTCTGTCAAATTTTTGTGCTAAAGCCAAAAGAATTACGGCTTAATGCAAGTTTATTTTCATTTAAATTTATGCCCCGAGGCGGGAATACGTATGTTATGTTAACGTTTTTCTGTGAATTACTATTATCTGCTGAGCTTTTGTATTATTCTCTCTGAACATTGTATTTAATTATTTATATTATTATTTCATTCTGTTTTAATTTTCGTTTATATTTCCGAGTTCCGCTCAGCTATGTTCAGTTGCCATTGCGTATAATGAAACATCTAGTTTAATTTACCTTATTTAAACATTTACTTTATTTATTTTATTTATATAAATAATTTTATTTACTTTAGCTTGTATTAACGACTCCTCTGACGGTCAATCGATCAAGATGTAGTCTTTAATTTTTTAAGTTATGTATATTGTTTGTTCTTCCTGTTTTGTACAAAAATATTAATGAATAAAGACATTAATAATAATAATAATAAATAATAAAATTGGCCGCACCACTATTCTAGGCTAAATTTGGTCAAATAAACCGGAATAACTTCCACCTTGAGAAAACCTTTAAGTGCTTTTTTCTCTTGCTCTTCTCAATAAGAAAATGAATTCACTGATACGCGGTACAAATAAAAAATTCAATCAACTACTACCTCCTGTAATAATTACAGATAACCGCAGATCAGCTAGCCTCTCTATTAGCACTGGATTGCCTTTAATTGCCAAGGAAGTATTATTGGAAAGAAGACCTTTAAAAATATTCCGAACTTCAAAAGAAAAATATAAATTTCTAAGTTTATAAATAAGCGTTCTCGGTTGACACAGTTGACAGCGGTCTTCAAATGTATGAAAATGCCAAACATTCCTGTTGACTTCTCAAAAATTGTAATTAGGGCAACCAGGGGGAAAATTCTGTCTGTAGTATATCCAAGATAAGAAGAGATACCTTATTTTTGGGTGCCAGAACAGGTTTTGGAGTGGTTGGAAATGAGATGGCCGACACCCTAACAAGGAAAGGCGCGGAAATCACCCTTTTTGGGGCATGAACCTTCTGTTGAATAAGTGAACAGCCTTTTCGGGAAGATCTTAGAAATGAGGAGGAAATGAAGAGAGCACACAATTTTAGAAAATCCCAGCAGAACTGTGGCGATTATAACCAGAAAAGATTTGAAGTATGCATCATTTAAGGAAAAATAGGCTTCAGATACTGGCGGAGCATTGTAGACTGAGAAGGTATCTGAAGAAGCTAGGCCTAGAACATGATAGAACCTGCAGACGTGGGGAGATGGAGGAGATTCCAATACTCCAAACGAACTGAGATGCTATTAACCAGAGAAGATTTGAAAATCTGGGTAGTTACCAGGCGTTGGTGGAAGATATACCTTCCCAGATCCGATCCTGAGATCCCTCAGAGATCTTAATGAGGAAGAGGTGCTGTAAGTGAGGGGTCTCACTCTAGGGTGAGAACAGTGGGGGCTAGCTTTGGTGGTCTCAGTGAACTATTCCACATAACAAAAATATCTAAGATGGAAACCGCCTGGTTCTAATATTTTATCAGAATTATCAGAACATTGTTGGACGAAAAACTGCGAATTAGATTGATCAAGAAGAGATGGGGAATCAGCAGGCCGGAGAAAGAAATCATACAGAATGAGGATTCTAAAGGATCTGGAGGCAAGTTCTTGCTTCAATGAATTTACTGCAGTAAATATGGGATATGAACTTCTTGTATTGAAAAGACGAATAATTAAAACCTAGTAAATGCGACTAGATAGTCAAGATAAGTAATCTAGTTTATTTTTTCTGAATTCAAGTGGTTGATCATAATTTAGTGCCTCAGATGGGAAGAGTATTTTGTGGAATTGGAGAGGGACACATTATGAAGAATGAATTCTGAATGGTTAAGCTTGAATTAGTGACAAACTTTTGTTTTATAATACAAAAATGCTTTTCCTAATGTTTAAAGAGCACATGTTTATAATAAATTAGTATATTGGAAAATATATTCTAATAATTCTTTTTTAGAATGTTCTGTATATAAACAGTATGCTCACTTTAGTATTTTTTCCTGTACCATTTTGTTTTTATTAGCGCCATATTTTTTTTATATTGGTAGAAGACCAGTCAATAACAATAGCAATACAATAGTAATATGTTTTGGCAAATAAAATTAAAATTTATGTAAAAATTTGATATGATGGATTATAGGTGGCGTGAACTGGCGGCGAAGAATGAAAATTTCAATAGCAAACATTGGTTAAATATATATATGAATGATATTTTATTTGTCACTGAGGATTATATAGTACAGTCAGTTGTGATGGATGCCAGAAAAAGAAAAATATATTTAATTTGAAATAATCAAAATTATGAGAAAAATGCAAGCTCGTTCGCAAAAAGGGTAACCCAGTACAGTTACAGGAAGAGTTCATGAACCTTGATAGCATTGTCTACCCCTTCTTCTCACAGAGGAAAATTGAACGAACAATTAGAAGGCATTCCTTCAAGCATAGTCTGATCAGACACTCAAGCCAGAACAGTTGCTTCAGGAAGCGCTCTCTTAAACTCAGTGCCAGTGATAGAGACTAACATTTATTCTAGATCAATAATTGATTTGTTAAGCATATAATTGTGATATTGTAAAGTAACTTAATTTCATTTGGAGGATATATCTATTTTAAAAACAGTGTGCTCTCTTGATTATTTCTGATACTCCTCTCTCTTAAAACTTACAAACACAAGCCCCTTTACAAAACCGCTCGTGCTACACAAGCTACCACTATAACTAAACAACAGCACACCAAATACATTTCAAGTCGGTTACAACGAAGAATTTTTAGTCTATATACCAGTTAAATATTCTATGAGTTTCCATTTTGTTAGTCATCCTAAGTTCATATAGCCCCAAAAAATTGCAAATAGCTATACTGTTTGATTTTAGGTTGATAATCTGACAAGTAAAGTGGTTTAATGTAGTAGGGTGGTACACGAGCGGGATTGAATGTGTAGTGGAATCAATTGTCGTGATTCCGGAGGTATGAAGTCAGATGTCTTGAAGAGGGATTTATTTGGCGGAAGTTAGTTTAGAGATTTCAGAGAGTTATTACTTGGAATACTAAACACTGAATTTACAAAAATAGACTATATTTTTACAATAATTTAAATGTGTGATTTGGTAACTACAATTAATATGAACTATTAGAAATAAATAAATAATTAAAGAGATAAACAACAACTAATTTAAAATGATTAAAATAAATAAACTAATACGCACAACTATGAAATGTTTGCTAGAATAATTGTAAGTTTAATCTTGTATGGGGACGCGCTCGCGGAAGTATATCTGCTACTCGTTGAAACTGTAATGCTAATAATCGTAATGATAATACTGATGATACTGGTCCCCTCCTCCAGTGGGGCGAAGTTTATATTAGTATTACTCCCACACTGTCAGGTGTGTAAGTAGTACTCACACTAAGACATCTCTCGTAGAGTGCGACCTTGGCCAGGTCGGTGACCATTGTGATTTAGGTCAGTGGCCAGCTTTGGCGACAGATGGCCGCCCATCGGTGATTTTCAAAGACCTGTTGCCTTGAATCGGCCAGGTGTCTTCTGTTCAATAATGATCGACCCTTGTATTGAAAAGGCTTTTTGAAGTGAAGACAGCGGCCGGCTGGGCCACCAGTTATAAATTATCCTTTCTTCACTTGACATTGATATGTCATTACAAATGGCTTAAGTACGAGTATATGTATGTTTTAACGAGAGCGAAGTATTAAGAAATAAGTAATAAGTTACGACTATTTTAAATAAGTAATATAACTATATATATTAATTTTAGTTACTTTACAAATAGTAATTATTTGTTAATTGTAATAATGAAATAACTTATAAACATATAAACTCGAGCACATAAATTTTAAGTGCATTTCACTCTTCTAAATTACATTTAAAAATACATCATAAACTAACACTTTTCCAAAATTATTACTATTTTTCTATTTACTTTTTCCATTACAGTTGTATCAGAAATCTTTTAACAACTTTTAAGAATTCTTGTCATTTAAATTTACTATCGGGATTCATGTTAGCCGCCTTTCCGAGGCGAAATTTATTACTGTGTTGGCGAATGAGAAGATCAGGTTAATATAAAAGTATTATTTCTAATTTAACGGACGGAAAATTTTGTTGCTTGAAAATTTTGATTTTGTTTGAACTGGATCAAAATGGCGACGGACCTAAGTGATGTCAATCAATATAAGGGATAAGTTGCAATGTCCACAAATGATGATGACCACAAAAAGAAGCATGCTATCACGGAAAATATCTCTGCTAGCAAATTTAGGGAGCTATAGCGGGCCTCGCAGCAAAAATGTCAATAAATGGCGATTGGAATTGCAAATGCCGCCAAAAACTGCCCCCCAACAATACCTTATTCCTTTTGGTAGGCCTTGGTCATTCATGGTTTGTTGCAAAACAATTTAATTTAGTTTTAGCTGTATAAGTTAAGATGGCCATCATGATCCCTGATTAAAATAATACGAAGTAAGCGGGAAAATGACTAGATGAAAACCTTAAAAAAATTTTTTTTCAGAAACTTATAGATAAACTGAAAACAAGCGATTCTCGAATCTGTTTAAAATTCATTTTCGCTCAAACAAGACTTCAAAATAATTCATTTATATGAAAAATTAATGGTGTTTCTAATAATAAATAATAATAATAATAATAATAATAAAAAGTAATTACAGTTGAATTCAAATATAGGATTATATACTTAGATAAAATAGTATAAAAGAAAAAAAAATGGTTTTCAGCAAACTATAATGGCAATGAGCAAAGTATAAAAAATATTTGATGATTTAGTGCTAACATTTATTTACCTAAAAAATTTATTTAAACATTGACAAAACCAAAAAACAAACATTTCTTTATACAAAAATAGAATTATTAGTAAAAAAGAAATTATTTTCTAATTAATGACATTAATAACAGCTTTATTTTTTAGTTGCATTTAATGTATTCGTTTCCATTGCGCCGACCAACTTTTAGATGAGAGTTCCCCGACTATCTCGTCACATTGACGAGATTCATTTTCTCTCTATCTCTCACTTCGCTATAGTTGAAAAAAAAGAAAAGAAAACCATCACCCTAGTAAGGTAAAACTATTAAGTGGGAATAGGTTCTATTTAGCACAAAAAAAAAAATAAGAAAAAAAAAAACGAAGCCAACTATATGCTGTTTAAAATAATATATGCAAAAGTAAATCAAATTATGAAAACAATATAAACACGTTATTACTTCAAGATCCTATAAACAAATGAGTTCACCGTTTCATAGTTAAATGAAGGCAATAAACTTTACTTCTTAATAAAGTATTCAGCAGTTGTTTTGTTTTGCAGTTCATTTTGTGCGTAAAAAATCGGTCAGTGAGCATGAATATGAACAGATTTCAATAGACAGGAAGATGAATGTTGGAGTGGCGGCAATGCCACAATCACTGAGAAAAAATATATATTTGTTTGAGATAACAATGTAAAATGCTGTTCTGAGTTTAGTTAGCTATTCCATGAAACCATACGATGGTACCTAGGCTTTTCTCTAAAATTTATGTTTTAAATTCTCTATTCTGGAAATTAGAAATAGCCATTATTCATTGTATCTCTGTAGTGCCAATCAGAACTATGCTACTATTTTCATTTAAATCCTTGATTAACTGGTAATATTAATAACCATGCATTTGAGTTCAAATAAGTTAAAATTATTTAAATCCGCAAAAGTATTATTATATATAAAATTTCGATCACTTATAGTTAGTATCTACATTGCAAACTGTAGGGTCTAGGGCACCGTACAGTGTTCTAACGATGTCTAATCTTCAGTTGGCAATAGCGCCATCTACCCAGTTGTACACAGCACTATTCCATCGACCGACTTTTTCAATCGACTATTATTCTGATAAGAGTTCACTTTCACTTCGTTACAGTTTAAAAAACTGCCATCTTGATGCAATAGTTTATTAAATAGGAATATTACCTATTTGAAAAAAAAAATATCTTGTGTGAAACACTCACACAACTTTCTTATACTAATTTGAATACAATTATATATAAAATGATGAAATTTCTTTAAACTCAAATTTTATGTATTTGTCCTAATGTAAAAATAGAGATGATGGGGAATAAGAATCAACCATCTGATCTTGCCAGGTAGTGAGGTGATGATTATATTCTGGGCCAGTAGAGTGGTCTATAAACACTGAACGCAATGTAAATTTGAAATTAACGCCACAAATTCCGCCACAACTATCTTAAACAGATTTTTTAATGACATGGCAAGGTCATAGCAATGTCAAATCTTCAAACCACATAACAAAAAGAAAGAATAATTTATAACTAATGGCCTAGCCGGCCGCTGTCTTCAAAGACAAGGCCGCGGCCAAACAAACAAAACCAAGGTTGAATACTTTACATCAAAGCAAGCACCGATAAGCTGGCCACTGACCTAAATCACTGGTCACCGAACTAACCAAGGTCGCATAAGGTCGCGCACTAGGACAGATGTCTTGGTGTGAGTGTTGCTAACACTAATATATAAACTTCGCCCCATTGGAAGATGGGATGAATATACTTCGGTACGTCTTCAAGATCATTATACGAGCAGCAGTTCCGCGTCCCTATACAGGTTTTATTTATACTTATTTCCTTAGTTGTGCATCTTAGTTCATTTATTTTAATCATTCTAAATTATTAGTTATTTGTCTCCTATTTATTTCTAAGTATTTCTTGTTAATAGTTACCATTACTCACGTTTAAATTATTGTACAAATACAGTCTATTTTTATAAATTCCGTGTTAATAATTCGAGCACTAACTTCCAAACATTTCTAAACTAACTTCCGCCCTCTTCAAGACATCTACTACAAAACATAGGTATCACAATAAACGATTCCACTACAATTTTCTTTGGTAAAATATTTCAAATAAAAGTTCCATGTTTTTATCTGTGAAGTTAGCACGCCAGGGTTGTTCAAAGGAAATCGTTATAGTCGTTTTCCAGAAAATTCCCAAAAATCTACTCCTCTAAAGTCGCAAATTTTCTTCAAAATTTTAAATTCCACCAATGCATCCAATATGTATTAATATTTTGAAGATGGCAAAAACATATACTGAAAATTGGTTCTTCTGAGGAAAAAACAAACCATAACGCTACTGTACCCCAGAACCCTTAACAAAATCAATTTTCTAGGGAATATTTTTATAGGTATGTGGTGTGTGTATTTTTTTTTGGGGGGGGGGGGGGGCCTTAGCTGTTATGCCACAGCCACTATATTATACTATAAATGTGAAAAATTCATCGTCAAATATCCAAGGTAACCCACTTCATTAACATCCAGTTACAGACCTTTATTATTACTTTTTCATAATTTATACCTTATTTATGCCAAATACTCACTAACAAACCTCCTATCAGTCAATAACATTCATACGCTTAGATGCTTCATATCATCTTAAACTCTCGTACTAATAAATACACATATCCCAATAAATACATTCATTCTAACAATTTCACACAAACTAAAATAACAAGTACTCGGGATTGAGTACTCAATATTCCTCTAATCCCTAATCCCTAAATATAAATAAAATTTGTGCACTATTTACACAAGATTCACCCACACATTCACACAGTGCCGGATTAGCCCCAATTCCGGCTCAGACCCACCACTCCAAGAGAGAAAGTGGCTCCCAATGTTAAGATAATGCAGGAAGACTTCCCACACGACCAAAAGTTACCATCCCCAGTCATAACCGCAATCATAACCAACATCCAAACTAAGGATTTTAATTCTAAAACGTACACTATTCCTAAAAAAAAATTACTCCAATATATTTTTCATCCAAATAAATACAGACATCAGTAATAAATAAAATATATACTTGCAAATAATATAATACACTCTTAAAAACATGTAACCGCAAACACACATTCACTCCAAGTAAAATATTTAGGAATGGAGTACTTGATCCTCCGACGCATTCGACTTAAATATACGTTGAATCTATAACTAGATGCACAAACGAGGTATATTGGAGAACGACAATAAATTAATTATTATTATATTTATACAAGCCAAAAAAATACTTACTTCTTGCAGAACTACTAAATTATCTCAGAATATTATACTTTCATAATTGACCGGGACGTGTATAGATAGTATAAAAAAAATTGAAGAAAATTGTTCGATCCTTTTCAAGAAAATTACGAAGTACTGAAAAAGGAAAAACTATTTAGGCACTTGGTAGTTCCCAAACTGAATACCTAGTTTGTGTTTCCTACAAGTTTTCGTTTTTGAAATATTCTTTTCACTCACAAACACACACGCATATATGTGTACATATACAAAATGGGCCTTTCTATATTTCTTGCTAAACCGTTTAAAATCAAGCCTATGAATATTTCTCAACTCAAATTTTGAAAGCAATACGAAGTATGTGTAGTGGAAGTACGAAATGAAAAATAATAGTTTTTAAAAATAATTTATCTTATTTTGTTAATATATTAGACTGTGAATTTAACTTCAAAAAGAGTGTATTTTAGTGACAGGTACTGTAAATTGGGATCATGGCAAATAGAAAAACAAAGGCACAAAAATACGTTAATATAAAACAATGAGACTTGGCCAACTGCTTTGTTAGAGAGCATTCCTTAGGACAGTCTGCGATTAGCTTTCAAAGAGTACAGAGTCTAAACTTAGCCTTCAATCAACGAAGTCGCAATTCTGCTTTCAAAGCCAGAACACTTCAGGAATCGCTTTTCCTAGTATCATTGCCAGATATAAGTTAAAACATAAGAGCTTTGCATTAATCTTGATAAATACTTAATTTCTTAAACATAATAGTGTGATATTGTAAAATACTTAAATTTACTAAGAGATAATATAATTATTTATAAAACAGTGATGCTTTCTTCATTATTCTTAATACTTCTATCTCTAACAAACTTACAAGCCCTTTTTATACAACACCGCTCGTGCCACACACTACTACAAATACAAATCATCACACCATTACGTTACATATGCATTTGTTTAATATACTCTAGATAGTGTTTATATAAACATACTATGTTTATATTGTAGTTGCAATATGCTAAGATGATAAATATAAGTAAGAAACCTCCAAATTTCAATCCTTAATAGACGAAAAAAGTAGATTAAGTAAATAAATTTAAAGAAGAATGCATTACCGATTAGCGTTAGACTGCTGAGCAAACTCTATTGCAAAAAAAAATGTTTGAAATAGAAATAATATGCAGTTAGTAAGGGCAAGTTTCAAGAAAATACATTCAATAAAGTTACAATACCCATAGATGGATTTTTTTCAAAGCGTCCGTATTGGATCTCTTGAAGGAATGCTAAGTTTGTGCTTCCTGGGACCTTTCATGGTTAAGAATTTGTGATCCCCCACCCTTCCCACTGGCAAACACACACAAACACAGGCAATATAGTTTAAAAACATTTTTTCTACTGCTAGACCTCAGAAAATGTAACCCTGGGACAAATACAATTTCAAAAATTTGTTCACAAACCCATGGCCTTGCCCGCAAGGGGTATCAACAGATACATGCAACAGCATGCAGTTACTTGGGGAGTAGCGACACCAAGGGTTACCTCAGCTCAATACTCCATGCACTTCATCAGGACAGTACACAATCCACTTAAACTACATACACTCTTCACTTTACAGGCAAGGACAAACACAGTACACAAACTAGGGTTTCCGTCCCTAGTTAATTAACGAAAACCAACGGTGAAAGAAGGGATTAGCTCAGTGGTAGGGCGCTGGACTAGCAACGTGGAGGACCCTGGTTCGAATTCAGCACGCTGCCCTTAGATTTTTTCTTCCTAGGAGCCTCTACAACTCACCGTCCGATCATGGGCAGTGTTATCTATAGCTAGAGAAGGCTGCTTGGAGACCAGCTGTGCATTGAAGAATGCTCCGGGGGGCACAACAGATCTTTCAGGTCGCAGTGCAATAATCCCCTACCTTATCTACCTAACCCATGGCCTCTTTTACAACAAATAAGGGAAAGTAAAAATATATTTGCTTTTACGACAAACACTTAGAAATTTGCGACAGAAATGCAATAGTTGTATGTTAAATTTTGAATATATTTTATGATGTTATTCCTGGACTCCCCAGTAGAACAGTTTTAATAGCCCAACCTTTACCTTCAGCTGTTACCTGTGTATTGGGGGTGATCCGAATCATTAAGATTCGTAGGATTCGAAGTACCAAGGATCCGAATCATTAGTTACTTCCTGCCTAGACCAAATTAGGGAGAGAGAATTCCATATAAATAGAGGTGAGCTAGCCCTAGAGAGAAACACTTATCGACATCAGTCAGACAACATCATTCTATGATACTTTCTAACTCAGCCACTCGGATTCTCTCTTAATTATTCACTCGCTACCTTGTTCTTAAATATTATTCAACAGTGTATTTCTTAATTAATTACATCAGTGTTCAAATACATTTATTTTATTTCTTCACTCTCCAAAATTATCTTCAAATTCTCTTCCTCACACCTGTTTGTTTGTGAGAAGTGGTTCATAAGGTAATATTTCCGCCTACAGGAGTTTTTTTTCTGTTAAAGAAAAAGAATCTGTTATTGCTTTTATTAGTAAATATTCCTCAGTTGTTTCCAGGCACGGGTTTACGTCTAATATGTTGTTAAACATCCAGATTATGGACGAAGACGGAATAACAAATACTCATTGATATTAACAGAACAAAACAAAAACAAAATTTTAAAAAATCTGGTATGGAAACAATCACACAACTCTCTCTTATTCTAACAAATACAATTTAACTAACAAATTTTCTTCAAAATTGCCGCTTTATAATATTTTGATTAATTAGCCAAAAATAAAGATGGTAGGTATCATCTGTACCAGCAAACTTGTGAAGACGCTCTCTGACATGAAATCAACAAAGCTTGTACAGTTTAAATTTAAACCAAACTCTCTAAAATTATTTTTTTTTCAATAAAAATGTTTAATAAAAATTATACGTATTCCAGAAATCGTTGGAGTTGTTTTCGAGAAAATCGCGAAAAACTTGGGGGGAAAAAATTCAGTAATGTCGCATTTCCGATTGATGGATTTTGTCGGTAATCTTCGTGGTGTAAGATGCGGCAAAATTGAACACCAAATTTGAGCTACCAGTGATTTTTCGTTTTGGAGATATTTTGTTCTCCCATACATATATACATATGTAATAGTATCCAAAGAGAGTTTTCGTAGCAGAAAGGGAGAGACAAAAATGACAGGACCACTCTCTCGGGTTGGAGTGGGAGAAACCACATAAATACAGCGTCGGGAGACAGATGGGAGAACAATTCATATTACTGAGTTCATACATCCAATCACTACGTGCCATTACCTTTACCACTCTACCATACTCTATCATTTCAAGTGTAAAGTCCAGGCAGTCAGTGTCACTTATCATATTATACAGTGTTAACCATATTTATTATGTAAAGTGGCTAGCTAGTGAAGGTTATCAGTGTGCGCGCTGTGAGGGGGGCCCGTGCGTGCGCTCAGAGAGCTGACATGGCAGTGACAGATGCCTGTACTGACTGGAATAGACGGCGAGATAAATTAATTAAAAATAATATAATGAGGAGAGCAGGGAGCAGTGTGAGTTCGTCGTAGGTGCATACGTTCAGATCGCCTCATGCTGTTTCAGGTGTTATTCTGTTACACAGGTGAGTGTCTTTTCACTGTATTGCCAAGCTGTCTGGGCGTAACGCACCGCCCTAGGAATTAGTGGTCTGGGGTTTAATTTAGTAAGACTGGCTTAGACGTAGATTAACAGATGTGTGTATTATTTTTTTGGAGTCAGATTAGGTGATCCCAACCAGTAGGATATATTTAGCTAGTCTTTACAATTTTCCTTTTTTTTTTTTTAATTATTTACATTGTTCAACTATTAAGAAATACTAGTTTAGAATTTGATTATTTTGTAGATAATATTTCTTAATAATTTCCTTGCGATGCAATATATATTTCAGTATTGTCTTTATAACTTTAGATTTGCAATTTACTAGCAATATATATTTTAGAATTGGTTTTATAATTTTAATTTGAAATTTTACTATTGTTTTGTTCAATTTTTATATTTGTGTTATAGAACTTGTACAATTAGACTGGATTCTTTTTCATCTTCTCCCTATACCTACGTGCCAACACTCTGGACCTCTGATTCCTTCCCAGCTCCCGTTCCATCCCCCCCCCCCCACAGGTTTCACCTTCAGTGGGCCGAAGTTTACATTTAGTTAATTCATTTAAACCAGACCATTTCTCTCCTTCAACAACCCCATTATACATATACAGAACATTCAGAATGAAATGGGAAATAGACAAGACAATAGTAATAAAAAGAAATAAATACTTAATCAAAGAAATCATTATAGCTGAACTTTTCATTTTTATTCTCTATTTCGTAAAGTTACTTTTAACTGAGGAGACAACTGACAAATCTCAATTAAGTAGAGTTACACATTATTTATTTGTTCATCACTATAAAATTTCAATATGTTTCCATTATTGAAGGTGTTCACATTGTGAACAATATTTTTATACAGGAATTTTAATTAGGCTATGGAGAGGGTGGGTTTGGTTGAGCATTGGTCTTGTAAACTGGCATGTCTGCAGTTCGAGACCTGTGTATAATTGCTAAATTTTTATTTGTTAAAGTTTTCGTATTAGTCATATAAAGTTAAAAAAAATACAAATTATTGCTATTATAATCATTATTTTATTTATAATTAATGATTATATTGTTTGATTTTTTTTTTTTATTTATTTATTTACAAATTAGTATGGGCCAGCTCACTTAGAGCTTTGCACATAGAGCTAATTGAAAGAAAAAGAACAGAAACAATAAAACAAAGATGAGTCTTCTCAGAGATCTTGGTAGAGTCTGGTTTTAATCTTCTGGATGAAGTAGGCTCGCCTATGTGGTAATGTGAAGCGATAGGAAGAAATTGTTTGTAAATCTAGCCATGTGTGTGTATATATCTGGCATGTCAAGTTCTCTGTGTGTTTGTGTGTTTCTGACAAACCAGGGAGCGTTTAGTGCAATTCGCAATACCTTGTTTTGGAAAGTCTGCAATCGTTTCGTCAGTGTGTTGCTAGCTGTTATCCAAACTGGACAGGCGTATGTCAGGAGAGGTCTAAGGAGAGTTTTATAGAGTAATGTGGTGCAGGAGTATTTGAGTGGTGTGTTTCTGTTAATGAGTGGGTAGAATTGTTTCAGTCTGGTGTGTGCTTGTTGCAGTTCAGTGTTAATGTGTAGTCTTCAGGTAAGTCGTGTATCAAGGATTACGCCCAGATAACGCTCTTCTTGGTCTTTTTGTTTCTAGGGAATTTCCTGGTTGTTAATTGTTAGTAGGCGAAGGTCTTCATTTCGAAACCGCCGGAGAGCGAAGATATTCGCTTCACTTTTACATGGGTTTAACTTTAGCTTCCATCGGTGAAACCAGCTAGATATACAGTCTATTGATGTTTGTAAGTCAGTAATGCTTTCGTTAATGTCTGTATTGAATGAGGCTAACATGGTATCGTCCGCATAGGTAGCTAATGTCGCTGTAGTAGGTTCAGGTATGTCCGAGCAGTAGAGGTTGGATTTAAAATATTGTTTTATAATTCAAGAAAAATATAAATTTTTATGCTAATTTTTATCATTTTTCATTTATTCGGTAGCAAATTCAGTGTGAACAGAAAGAAACTGTGAACAGTCTTAGAAAGAAAGTACTCCGAAGAGGAAAGTATATTTATCAATTAATAACTTTTTGGCACCGCTGGGGGAGATGGATGGGGCGGCTGAATGGTTTCCCAACCTAAGACATGAAATACTTTTAAGACACCCCCACCGCTACCATCACCACAGAAATAATACACAGGAGCCTCATTGATGTATACAATTAATTGGGTTTAGCTAGCCCCGCCACCCACAGGCAAACTCTAGTTCACCACCACAATCACACATATACGAATTGTACAACTTCCAGACGACCAAATACAAGAAATTAATACATAACACATGCAAATTAAATTTAGATCTAAATAGATTATATGAACAGTGTTTGAATTTATAAGTTGCTAGTCTACAGCCTAAAAGTCCATATATACGAATACAGCAGAGTAAGTTCTATCAAACAAATATAAATTAAACAATTAAATTAACTATATTTTTAATAGAATATAAATGTAACAATAACAATAATATATCCTCAATAATACTATGAAAATATTGACTGAATTTACAGACACAAAGATATGAAAAGTGTTGGCATTTAAGATTTCCTAATGATTAATAAAATATGAACAGTCCCTCATTCTATACCATATATTGATATCATAGCATGTACAACAGTAATAACCTCAGGCGACATAACTGAAAGATTTGATAATATTTATAAAAGTAGTATATTAAAAATGGCGATCATACCAACCACAGTAACGAAACGTAGAAGCATTGTGTGTGCTATTATTGGATTATGTTCGAGAAGAAAAGAGAAAAGTATTGTGTTACAATCGCGATATAGAACAACTGAAAAATCAATTAATGAACTCCAAAATTTCTAGAAAGTAAAAAAAAAAAAAGAAAAAGAAATTAGTAAGCTTAGAAACAAAACACAAGACACAAGTTTTTTTAACCATTCAAAGTTAATTCAGTTAAAAGCCTTCCAATAATTATGGGCAATAATCTGGACAAAAGGTCAATATTTATCTGGAGAAGGTAAATAGAAAAGTTGCTCATTTACCCACAATTATTTAATGTAAATTAGCGTAAAAAGAATGTTTACAGAAAATAAATAAAATAAAATTATAAGTAAACAAATTAGCATTCACAATAATTATTAATCAACTATTTAATGTAGATATCTCATAAAATCTGTAATATTAAATTATTCTTCATTAGGCTCGTTTTTATGTATTTATTTTTTTTTTAAAGAAGCATAGAATTTGTAAATTTCAACATATGTGTTACCAAAATGGGTTTTTAATGCAATTTTTAAAAATCATAATTATTTTATAAAATACCTACTAATTATTGTAATGAGACCGATGTTTTTATTTTCATTACATCTCTGCTGAAATGAACAGATATTACAATTCACACCCAGTATTAAAATTTATAAATGCAGAGACACTGAAATAATGAACCAAATATTTTAAGAATAAATTCAAATCATAAGAGATTTTATAAATATTATTAAGGCAAATTTACTAAAATATAAAGTAATGTGATGAAGAAAAAAAATGTGTAAGTTAGTTCTTGTCCGATCAAAAACTTGTAAAATTTAAACATACGAGTAGCTTGCAAGGAAGAAAAATGTTACTATTTGAAAAAATAATAAATAAATGAAACATGATGATGGAGTTGTTTATTTTAAAAACACTCATATTAAACAAATACGGATTCTAGCAAAATGAATATATTTTCAGTTTGGAGCCGACACGATTTGCCGCTAATTGTAAAAGCCTTTATCACAACTTTTCACCCGATTCGGGAAAGATTTTAAAGTGGAGTGGTCAACAAAAGAATTTATTTGGGGGCGTGAATTGAAAGCGACTCCCGAACCCTTGTAATCTATGGGAGATATCATTTCCCCATCAAGCGCCCAATGGAGCCTCGTTAAAATACTCTTCATCAATTTTTTTCTAACTTGTACAAAGAAATATTGCCATGCTCGGGTTAAATTAAAGATATAGTTAATTTATTCTTTTCAAATGAAAACTTTTAAAACAAATTCCTTCACTTCCAAGATTTGTTGCAATGAAATATCTCTTCAATAAGTTTTTTTTTTTAAATTTAATTTTATAATAAAGTACGTAATTCCTCGATTGTATCCTCAATAGTCCTTTGTAATTAATTAGCCACAATTATTTATCATCTTTAATCATCACAAAGCCTGAAGTTTCAACCTTTATTAACAAGTGATTCTCAATATTGTCAAACATTACACAAGGAATACATATCAAACTGACATCATAAAACTTTATATATATATAAATTATAGTTGTAAATTTTTCGTTTATTTATATAATATATTTTTTACTAATTATGGATGCTTTTATTCATCATAATTGAGAGTAATTTTTGTTTATCGATTTTTTGTGTGGGTGATGCTAAAATTAGATCTTTTTCAAGTCGATGGCTTCACTGGGCTGGTATGATCGCAAGCACAGCGAACGCACGCCGAAACAAAATAGTGGTGTGGAAAACAAAATTCGAAACCAGCAGTGCTGTTCTTAGGATTTCTCTTTCTACAAGCCTCTATAGCTTCCTGTCCGGTGATGGGTAGTATTGTTGTAACTAGGGAGGTCGACAGTGCACTGGGAAGGCTAATATTGTCCGGGGGGTATAAAATAGATCTAGAGGACGCAATGCACTATCCCCTAAAAGAATCTAAATATTATATATACTTCCTTGTTGTTGTAGTTGGTTCCGCAGAGCTGGAAAGCATCACTGCTTGTTTTCGTGGTCATTGACCGGTTTCGGGCGTTCAGATGTTTAAACAGTGTGATAACATAGACTTGCACAGAGCAAATTTAGTTGATGCATGATGGAAAAAAAAAGCACAATGAAGTGGGATAAAATGGCCAGTTTACTGTTAAACATTAAAAATAATAATCAAAGACGGGATTAGCTTAGGGGTTGGGTAGCACACTAGTCTTGAAACGCCGGAAGAAATTTTTTTTCATTTATTTATCCAGCTGTGAGAGAAGCAAGACCGATTGCGATCATGTCCAATTTTAGAATCATAGCTTTTATCGGAAATACTTGTTTTAAAGGACCGCTGAATACAAAAATTATGTTTTTAACAATGGTGAAATCCAAACACACGGAGTTTTCTGAACTTTTTTTTTTCAGCAATTTTCTCGAAAAACGATTAAACATTTTCCTTTAAACATCGCTTACAAACTAAAAACACATAAAAGCCTATCACTTTTCTTTGAAATATTTTACAAGCAGAACTGATGTTAGATATCAATCAGACTTAACACCAAATCCGACGGCCATTGTTTCAGACCATTCCACACTTTGCGGAAGAAAATTTAATAACTGCCAGTTTTCTTGAACAACGATTCCGTTATCGTTGTTGTAATTAGTTAAATTCAATACTTATAACAGGTGTGAGAACTTGAACTGCAATAAAACGAGGCTGCTGAAAGATGCATGACCTCCTGAATCCCCTGGAACGCTCTAAAATATACTTACCAGAAAAATGTTTTAAATAAAGGTGAATGAAAGACTTATATGTAATGTGTGTTGTAAAATGTAGAAAAAAAAAAAAAATTGAAGCCGTTTTGAAGAAACGGAAAAAAATAAATAAAAACTGAAAAATCAAATCAGTACAGTCTTAATATTTACAAACACGGTGAGTGTGATTTGTGACCTTATAGGAGCAGATTAGAATTGGTCCACAGTATTTGGTTAATTTACTACTGGTTTGTTGTTCAAATTTTGTTAAAAAATTTAGTTTAATCAACTCAATATTTATTAAAATAAGATTAACATATTTGCATTTCTGTTTTTTATAGTTTTTTGCGAAAAGAAAGTTGAAACAATAATCGATAATGTTAACTAATTCAAGGAATGTTAACATGAATTCATTCTAGTGAAGTCAATGATATGAATCCCTCAAG